>CAEFZY010000578.1:0-53004 GCA_903066815.1 Brachyrhaphis roseni
ATGGAAGTCATGGTTTAAGGTGGAATTAGCAACACGGAGACAATGGAAGTCACTGGTTTAAGGTGGAATTAGCAACACAGAGACAATGGAAGTCATGGTTTAAGGTGGAATTAGCAACACGGAGACAATGGAAGTCACTGGTTTAAGGTGGAATTAGCAACATAGAGACAATGGAAGTCACTGGTTTAAGGTGGAATTAGCAACACGGAGACAATGGAAGTCACTGGTTTAAGGTGGAATTAACAACACAGAGACAATGGAAGTCACTGGTTTAAGGTGGAATTAGCAACACAGAGACAATGGAAGTCATGGTTTAAGGTGGAATTAGCAACACGGAGACAATGGAAGTCACTGGTTTAAGGTGGAATTAACAACACGGAGACAATGGAAGTCGCTGGTTTAAGGTGGAATTAACAACACGGAGACAATGGAAGTCGCTGGTTTAAGGTGGAATTAGCAACGCGGAGACAATGGAAGTCGCTGGTTTAAGGTGGTATTACCAACACAGCACCAGACTTCAGTTTTTGCTGAACAGGAAGCGTCTTTACGCCACATCTGAGGCAGGGATGAAAAGTAGCGATCTGAAATGGAAAAGCTAACAAGGGCTCGCTCCCTCAGGGGTTCCTTTTCCTTTCTGCCTGGGATTTTCTGCTGAGCTGAGCTGGAACGCCACGGCTCGCTGCTGAGCCAGACCATTTAAATACCCGGGTCTGGTCTGGCAGGCTGACAAGCAGGAGTGGGATTCGATCTGAGTTCTGCTTTCTGAGCATCTTCTGGGAGGAGAATTCATATTTTCTAAACCGTCTCAGATCTGGTGAAACCATCATTTGCTCAGTGAGGCGTCTGCAGAGGTCAATGTCCTCCAACGCTTTAAGCGGATTCTGTTGTTCTCAGCAGAAGTTTTTGGAACAAAAGACAAATGAACGATTCTTGTAAAACAAAACCGATTCAGACAGGAATGAGGTTTTATTCATAAATTCTTCTTGCAGGTTAGAAATCACAAAAAAGACTTTACCTCCACATATTTCAAATATTAAACTCTCTTCTGGGATTTTATTGTATTTAGTAGAAAGTTAAAGTTGCAGAGAAATGGAGTAATTTTGTTATGGATTCAATTTTGGTTGTGATAATTCAATAATGATTGTTTTAGACTGAAGTTTTGTTTAATGACTTACCAATTGAAAATGGTGTAATTTATGTTGCTGATTCTGAAATCTGTCTTAAATAAAACACTAAAAATGTGTCGCAATAAGCGATAATTCAATTCATTAAGATAAATTAAAACAAACTCAATAATTTCTATTTGCATAATTTATTGTTTTTCTCTTTTCTTTCTCTTTTTACCAACAACTGGATGATAAAAGTGCTCAGTCTGGTGCTTTGGTCTCAACAAGCCCTTTTTGGAAGGACACTTTTGTCTGTAGACATTTCAAAATACATTTTATTTCTGTCATTTTGTTAATTTATTTTGGATATTTACAATATCTCTCAGTTCCAGTATTAAATGCTCATTAGCATTGTAGGGTTAGGGTTTGATAATATCTTCTTGCATCATTATGCCATTACTACTCTATTACTTGAAAATGGTGTCAATACAACCATATTATCTTTTATCGCAAAAACTTCTGGGACAATTTCTCACCCAATAAAATTTTTTATTGCGACAGGCCTATTTGTCAGTAATTTTTCCTTCATATCCTATCAGAAAGGTTTTTCTATTGGTGTCAGAGGAACCTGAATGGCGAGTCTCCTGGTGACTCTCCTCTCCTCACCAGTTCATGTGTTCAGCCAGAATTTTAGAGATGAGATTTTCTCAGATGCATGTTGGTTTCCAAAGGTTCAGCATCCAGCTAATGGACTCAGTTTTCTTTCTGCGTTTCCACTCACAATGTCAGAAGATTGGTGTTCTGACCGTGTCGTGATCGATGTAAAGCAGGTTCACCTTTAAGGATGTTTTCACAGACGTAATCAGATCCAGGTTGATTTTACACCCCAAATAGTCTGATGATGTCCAAGCTGGCTTTTTGAAGAACATTGAACTAATCTCTGTAAAGCAGGGGTGCTCAATATGTTGATTGCAAAGGTAGTGAGAGTAGATTACATGACATAAAAAACAATAGATGTTAGCCTGTGTTATTCATCCCATCACTTGATTGATATACAGGGCGGCTTTACCAGTAGGTGGCGTTAATGTTTCCTTGAGTTTTTTGCCAACCGCCATTATGACAAAGAAGATGATGAAGTGACTTTTCTGACACTTACGTCACTCCACATATGCAAACAACAGAGCTATTTGCAGCAAGACTAGCTAATCAGCAAGTTACCTCCAATTTTTAGCCCTTGGTTTTTCTGTTAAACTTAAGAAAAGGTATAAAAATGTTTATGTCAAAGGAACTGTTGCCTTTTAACTAGTGGTGGGACTCAACATGTTTAATCAGGTTAATTGCAGTGTATGTGATTAATAAATAACATTTTAATCTAAAACTGTCTAAAATAAGCTAAATTTCAATTCAAAAACCCCTTTTTGCTGCTAAATTATTGAGTAAAACGAAACATGAGTTCAACCACAAACCTTAGTATTTAGGTTCTACGACCGTCAGATTGATGCAATGTGCGATTCAGTGTTTCAGAAAGTCCAGATCATTCCTGGAACTTCTTCATAAATGTGAACTGTAGATGCTGATGTTAACATTGGGAATGTTTATGCTACATGTTTAGCATTGAGATGCTATTTTTGGCTTGAATAGTTTCACCTTTAGACCAACTCCTTTCAGCACAACTTGAGCACAACAAACGTCTTTTCCAGCGTCTCATCAGATAATTTTTTGAAGCAGAAATTAACCCCCAGTAGGCCGAGAGAATGAGCTTCATTCTCCATCGCTGTCGCTGTGCATCAGATTTTTGGAGGTACTAGAAACACACATACAAAGGTTCCAGATTGGGACTTTTGTATGTTTAAAAAAAATGCAGTGAATTGTGTTAAAATTTTTAACTCATTAAGTTTCAACATCTAAACTGTTGAAGGTTTTAAAAGAGAGACTTCAGGACGCCACCTGTAGGATGAGCTATCGTCCAGCAGGGATATTTTGGAGGGTCTGGAGGGGAACTCTCAAGGGTTTGTAGATCATGATGATAGAAATAAAGCAGTTCAGGCTGCATAGCGAGGATCAGCGGCTGTGTTTGTACCTACAGCTGCAGATTTCAGGTCAGCTCTGCTGAAACCACTGGCAGCTGCTGGTATCTGGTTTCTGGTTCCCCCGTCGGAACCTCGGACCGTGTTTCTGCTCTGTCATAGCTGTGTGCTGAAACAATGGGCCGCTCCGAGCCAGATCATTTTCCCAAACATTGCTGGACTCTGATTAGATCCTGATGTAAAGCCTCTCTGAGCGGAGCCTAACCTGACATGTGATGACTGTCTGGATGAAGAGCAGAGCTGCTGGGGTTCAGGGTCTTCATCTCCAACGGATCAGAGCGGATGACGAAGACCTCTTTTGACTGCTGCGCCTCCCAGTGATGAAGCTCTGTACAGTTAACAGCCCTCAGAGGGAAGCTGGTTTGTGGTAGAGGAGCAAAAACGCGATGGCGTAATTGTTGAAATTACAGTTTTAAGATTTCAGCGTTACTGACGTGTGATGGTCTGCGTTCCTGATGGTCAGGATCTCTCAGAGGGCCTCATAGTTTCCAACCCTCTCAGACATCCGACTGCAGCTTGTTGTGTTCTTGCTCTGAGGAGGAGAATTTGCTCCGTCTGGACCTTCCAGCATTTGATGAAAGTCAGCGGGGCAACCAGCAGCATGCCGGTGCCAAAAACGTGGCTCAGCGCTGTGAAGGCTTCAGTGCCAGGAAACATTTTTGAAAGAGGTGTGACCCTGAAGTTCTGCCAGCTGTAGATCTTTCCAGTCCAGAATGATGTCATCTCCGACATACCGACCTTTAGTCTGAAACTGAACATGTACCACATGTTCAATTAGGTTTAGCTCAAAACAAAATCAGGTTGAGCTGCTAAAGCATATTTTAACTCAAATCCGATCAACTCCACTGGGAGGCATCCAGGAATTGCCCTGATCCCATGAATCCTGCAGCAGCTGATGGACCAAAGCCCAAAACTATTGAGACCCCAGCAAAATTTAGATTAGAAATTATTTTTATTCAACCAAATGACAGGAAATGAGGAGCAAGGAATGTCACAGAAGACAATTAGAAAAATGAAAATGTAAAATCAGTTGGGTTTTTTTTAAATATACAAAAAAAAAATGACATTTTAAAATGTAATTTTTAATTATTTATGTTCTCAATAATTAATCAAAAGCGCTTTATTGGGAGTTAGACTTGTCTAACAGCTGAGCATTTTTCTGCAGGTCTCCTTTGTTGTTTAGATAGTTTATCTTCCAAGTGTTTTCTCACCTGATAGTCCAGGGGATTCGATTTGATTGGGGACCAAAATTGTTACATTTTCAGCAGTTCACTTTCAGGATGCATTGTGTCAAACAATCTAAACTGTTTGACAAACCTGTTCACCTCCTTGCCTGTGGTGGCGCTGCGCTAAGAATGTCTGAAGGAAATTACACAAAGACGCTGAACAACTTTCTTCTTTACAAAATGTAAACATAAATGGAGTGGCACCATATTTTAGCAGTTGTAAAAATTTTCTTTTGTCTTTGGTTAAAAAAAAACAAAAAAAAATAACAGGCCATTTCTGCCTGTAGGGAGACGGTGGATGATTTTCAGGCCTTTTTTCTAGATCAGTGGATCTTGACCGATACTCATATAAGTATCGGTCAAAGTTAAGGAAATATGGGCCAATTTATCAGAGCACACATAGTAGGAAGACCTCCTACCCATCACCCTAATCTTTAGATCCTCTACAGATTCTCTATTAGGTTCAGGTCAGAACTCTGGCCAGCTAATTACATCCAGTCGAAGGAAGCATGTTAGTCAAATGAAAACCGATTGGATCCATGATCCTGGTCTTTGCACCATCACACTAGAAAGAGCTGAGGAGGTTCGATCACCTGATCTGATGGCAGTCCATTGGAGGAAGCCCCCAGGATGACCCAGAACTCAGGGACTACAGCCGCTGTCAGGTTTCACTCTAACCGGTTAATGTCCGGTTCGATATTAGCCCAGATTGTCTCCATTAATGGTCTGCTCCTCACTCTTGTGCGCTGCAGTTGTGATCTACTCTCCGCTGATGTTTGCAGCGATACTCTGCAGTGGAGAACATTGAGGTTGTGGTTCTGATGGACTCAAATAAACCCAGATATTTCAATTTGTCTTTTAGGAATTTATTGCTGGCCCAAACATAACAATAACAATTCTGATAAGCTGATAAATTTGCTATGCATAAACTCTGTGTACATCGTGGTACTTTATTTTGGATTTAGTTAATGTTGTCAAAATATGTAAGCCAATATCCATGCATGAACTTTATTGAAAACAAAATTCCAAACAGAGAATAAGCTAACGTTACGTAATTTCGGTATTTCACACTGTTTCTCTCTTCCTTGCTGCCCATTCTCCAGAGAGACGAGCCGCTAGCAGGGCTGCTAAATCAGTGATTCCACTCCAAAAGTTGACACATGTTTTCCTGGCACTGCTCATGATTGAACTCATACTTATGCTCAGGAAACTGAGCCACACTGTTGTTTAGAATTTGCATGATTTGACCTTCGCTCCTCCAGTGACGGAAATCAATGAATTCAGTCAGCTGTCAATCAAATCAGATCAACACTGGCTTGTTCCACCCCTGGGCGTGGGTACGAAAAACGGGGTGGAACCTCACTGGAGCTGCTAATGGAGACAAATCTGATTTGTTCGCTCAGGCTTGCAGCCCAAATAAGAAAGAGGTAAGAATGAATGAGGGTACTGATGGTTCTGAACGGTTTTTATCATTTTTCTCTCTCAGCTTGATCTCCGTCCTGCAGAGCATTTCTGACGTCATGTGACTGATAATTCCTGGACTCTTCCTTCATCTCTTTGATATTTGAATCTAATGACTGAAGCAGCTGGTTTCTTCGGCAACCCTGCCGACTTTTCTGCTGCAGGAACTGCTTTAATCTAGGCGTTCCAGCTCATTTGAGGAAGGTTTTCCAAACCAAGCATGCCTTTACCATGATTTGTCCGTATCTTCTAAAGCCCGCCACACATTCCAGCTCCTTGTTTTTATCACTATCTTACCTCTGGATTTCCTTCTATGAAGTGATCACTTGAAATGTCAAGGTTTTGTTACCAGGAACGTGGTTTTGTGATCACCACATGCAGTCATCCATTCAGAGTTCTGCTACTGCAGGAAATGTTCCCAAACCTCAGGCTTACAGAGGAAAATGTTATGATGATGTTGGCTTCCAGCTTCTACTGAATGTTCATGGCGTGCAGCTACAGAACCACATTTTCTCCGACTCATTCAGAATCTGTCATCCTGGCTCCAGGTCGTCTCCCACGACTGAGGTGATAATCTGACAATGGCAATGTTCCTGTTTGGTATCTTGGAGGTGCAGATGAAGGTGGAGGTCAGGAAGTAATCATCTCAGTTCTCCTGACCTTCTTTAGGCCGCCCAACGCCCACTTTTAATTGGTTAAAGATGTCAGATTCTTATTCAGCTTAAAGCAGCTTCCATCAGGGTAAGACGGAGTGCTATATCAATTTATCTTGTCTGTACTGTAATTATTGAGATGCTGGACTGTTGTTTATAAAACCAAACAAATAAGAAGTGTAATGGAGAAGTTCAATCCATGATCCATCAGCCTGCTGTGTTTGGTTCTGTTGATGATCCAGTTTGGACTAAACTTAGATGGACCCTGATTTGACACTAGAATACCTCGGAAAATGAATAATCTTCCCCTCTGCAGAATGATTAGCATTAGATTGGAGATGACCTTCAGAGGTTGATGGGCATCAACCATTGATTCTCTAACGCTGTTTTTCCTATTAATAGTCCGGTGGACCCTGTTCGATTGGGAACCAAAACTGCAACATTTGTTCCATTTTCTGCTGCTGTAGTTCTCTTTCACACTTTAGTGGTTCAAACCAACCAAACCCTTTGAGCAACCTGTTCAATCTGTGACGCAAAGTGCACCAATGTGAATTGAGGCAGCTGATAGAAATAGAGACCTGTTGTGGAAAGCTACTGCAATGGGAACTGATTTAAGCTCGAAATGACTCAGCTCCCATCGGTCATCTGAAGTCTCTCCTCCTGGATCAACAACTACTTCAGACATGTAGCTCAACAAATGCACGTAATGAGCGTTATTCTGATTTTGCTAATGCAACTTTTAAAAGTGTAGGTAATTTCAGTATTGTCACAGAATTACATTTTATAAACAATTTTAAGGAAAGGAAAAAACGAGCCACACAGGGTCCATCAAAGAACCGCATGCGGAACGAGAGCTGCAGGTCACAGGTCCTGTTCAGGCAAACGGACTGGAATTGGATTAAAGCGGGCTGAAGTGGGAGCGATACACCATTGATGACGTCTTTGCATCTTAATGTTGTGATAACGCACCTTTATTCTTCAGGGCAGTCAACAAAGACAACCTCTGCTTTTCTGGAAAGTTTTCTTTCATGGCCACTCATAAATGATAAATCCATTTTTAATCCCACCAGTGGAACTCCCTGTCCAGGCTCTGTCTCATTCACTCAGAGAAACAAAAACAAGGAGGACATGTCCTGACAGCTACTGTATTCTCGTCTGCTGAAACATTTAACTCTTCTGGAGAACATGTTCTGACCCGATCCTTAAATGTAATTAAAATCTGCAATTCATGAGCTCTAAAGAACAACCCCACTCACTCACAGCTTGTTTAAGCTTTTAGAGAATAAAGTGTTGGAAGAAAGAGCTGAGAACATGAAACTGCTGAGGTTGTTAGGAAATAATGTGCTCTGGTACCGCTGCAGGGAAATTCTTTCCATTTCTTTATTAGTAGTTTACAGTCTCCAGGGAAGGAGTTCTTTCCATTTTACATTTTACCAAAGGACACAGATGTGTTTGGTTTCTGAAGCCTGAAAGAGTTCAGTCATCGTCTAACAGCCAAAGGTCGGTCCATGTGACCCAGCAGAATAACTCACAAGGCCCAAAACGTCATGCAGGGGCTGAGTTACTCAGAGCTTGTAAAGATGAAGTCCTGAGATCAGAAACACTCTCTTTTCCAGAAGGAATCTAACGTCTGATCGTGTTGTTCATGAACATCAGGAGGAGGTTCTGACAGAGAGTTCTCAGGTGTCTTTTAGTGTCTGGTTCTGTGGATCCTATGTGTGGTTTTCTGAGGTTTCAGGACCACACTGGAGGCAGAACGTAAACACGAGAATGCTGATGGAGACACATCCATGGCATCGATGTAGTTATTTTCCATCCTTAAAGCCACCAGAGTTGTTTCCTCCTGCTGTTCCGGGTCACAAATGCTTTCTTCAGAGATGCTCCTGGAAAGTTAAAAGATTCAATTAGACTCACTTTATTTTCATCACATTCAACAACTAAAAGGTTTAAATATCTGTCATTTTTCTTCATATCCTCCCTACATGCACACTTTGTTTGTCAAGGTTATCTTTTTAAGATTTCTTAATAAGGATCATTTTAAAACTCTTTGGAGAATCAACATCTCTTACACATATAGAACTTTATTGATGGGATCATATCCTGACATTCGAAGTATAGTTATTAGTTTTATTGAATATATGCAGGTTTTCAGTTAGGAAATTTTGTTTCACTTCCAATACAAACTTTTCAACGTTTTCAGCTGCAGCTGTTCTTTTCAATGACAATATTTCTTTTCAGTTTCATTTTAAGCTGACAGCATCTAAACAGTCATTAATTTCAGTAAAAAAAAGTGTATTATTAAGATCTTTCTTCCTTTTCATAACTCTTTGTGCAAGATTATGTCAATATCACAATCCACTCAGGATGAAATTGCCTGAATTATGAAACAGACTCTCTGGTCATGCCCTAAAACTCCCAGAACGTTTGGTGCTCTACCCTGCTTTGTTCTCCATAGTGTTGAGATTTTACAATTTGGCTGCTTTCTGTGTGACCTGCCTGGTCCTTAGAGTGTGTCCCCCGAATAAACCAACTGCAGCGGAAAGAGGTATGTTTTGGCCCCAACTCCATTAAAGTCCCTGTGGGAGAAGACTGGAGCTACTGTGGAGGTTGTTGCTGTTGGAGCATGAAGATCTCACTACTGGCATGTGGAAGAGTTTAGTGGAAAGTCCAAACATGATGGCTTAGAGAAGAGTCAGACTCTTTGTAGCGTTTTTCCTCTCTGGACGATGATGTGAGGCTCTCAGGTGGAAATGTGAATCATCTTATTTTGTTTCTGGTTGTCATGGCAACCGGTGATCCTACAGTTTATTGGTGTCTGGCTGGAAGTGGCGAATGACTCAAGCTCTGCTGCGTTGGGGGGAAAAATTGCTGCTGGATTTTACGGGATTATATTGGGAGGACGTTATGTCAGTACGTCTGGAGCCGAAAGATTCTGGTACCTGATCCGGTTGCTGTCCAGTCGGAGGAGGTGTAGGTTGGTCATTTCACTGATTCCGAGCGGCACGTGAATCAGCTGGTTGTGGTCCAGACACAGCTCCATCATAGAGTGATAGGCGCCGAAGAACGACTCTGGCTCGATTCCCTCCCCATCCAGCCTGTTGAAGGACAGGTAGAGGTACTCCAGGCCAGGATCCAGGTGGGCAAAGATATAGCCTGTGGAAGAAGTCCTAGTTAGATCCGTGATGAAAGCGTAGATGATTGTCTTGCGGCTCCTCTCTGTTCCCCCTCTGATCCTTGATCACCATCTGTCCTCAATACCTCAGGGTTTTTAATATTTGACCCTGCTCTACCTTTTCTGTTCTTGTCAGACTAAAGGCTCTTCCATACGTCACCCAATGCCAAATAGTCGATGCGTAGGTTTTGGGACGTTCATATTCGTGCACACCTTTCACAAAAGGCACAGAGCACCTGGGGACACCACTTCCACGACATTCAAGTAACACAACAATTACTGAGAAAGTGTCAACTTTTTGCAGAGGAGGAGGCCGCCTCTTTGTGAATAAGATGATGGAATTTTTGTTTAGCGACTACGTCAGTGAAGGTTTATTATGGTGCTTTGGATGAACTATGGGAGAGCCTATGGGAAATCACATTTTCTGGTTCTTTCATGATGGTCCAGTACAGTGGGGATTCTCACCACTGGACTTCTGGGTTGTAGACAGAGTATTCTTAGGGCTTCCCTTCAACCTACCAGGTATCCTCTCAACCTTATTTCCCACAAGCACTAAGTGGACCAAAGACTTGGGCAGGTAGGACGGAACCAGATAAAAGTCATTATGTGACAAGTCAATGGACTCCAAGTTCCTGCAGAAGTTGAAAGAAGAGAAATTATGTTTGAATATCCTTATTGAACCAAACTCATGGCTGGTAAAGATGGTTCTGTTCTGGTCTGACCTGTGGTTGAACCAGGCCATGGGAGCAATCTTGGTCTCGTCCAGTTTGTTGTGCCTCAGAGACACCACATTGAGGTTGGTGGTCTGGTTGAAGACCGTCTCTGAGATCTCCTCGATCAGGTTGTTTTCCAGATACAGCTCCTGGAGGAGAAGAAATGTTTGATGCTGTTTAGGCAGAATGTTGTTACATCATCTGTTAAAGTACTGAGCTAATTAGCAGATGTTACTGCTGGGCCTGGAAGAGTGTGTAATTCTGTATTTGCAGGTGTGTTCAGGATGCAGGAGTATCAGCACCAGTCTGCTGGTACTCTGCCTTCTCTGCGGTTAACCACAGGTTGTAATTAGAAGGTTAGATTGGTTTCCCACAGGTGGGAGGTTAAATATTCAAGGAGAACCTTGTTTGCTTTCAGTGACCATGAAACGACTTAAGGAGCCTCACCAAAACCTCTGCTGCTGGTCATAAGTAATTTGTCTTTTTAGACAACTTGTGTTTTGTACATTTTATGAATAATTTGACTTTGTTTTTATGTCATAATAAATTTATTAACAAAGAAATCTGAGATTTGTGAACCGCAGAAGAAGTTTAGTTTAACTTTATAGTTCCAAAACAACCAGTTGTGGATGGTGCGGACTTTTTCACAAACCCACAAGATTAAGAAACCTGTCTGGTTCTACTTTTGTTTAAATATAACCAACAAAGCTTAGTTAAATGACTAACTTAACTTAGTGAATGTGTCTTTTAGATTCTCTAGCAATGACTAGAAACTTATTGTGGAGGTTACCAGATAGACAAAGCTTTCCTGAAGGATGAATGGAAAGCACTCTTAAGGTGCATTAAATAGACCGTAAACTCACATTTACCAAATTAGAAAACATTTAGCCCCAAGCCACCTAAAAGAGATATAATCTCCTTCCCTGCATTCTGGATGTGTTCCTGAGTCCTCTCCCACTTAGATGAGACCAGGAGGCATCCTGATCAGATCGTTAGACATCATCAACTGATTCTTTTAATTGTGGAGAAGCATCACCTCAACTTTTTAAGGCTTCACGTAACGTGCAAGCCATGCTCTGTCTGCAGACAGTGGAGACTTCATAGTTGACCCAAACAGATTGCTTACATTTTTCTTGACAGATTCCTTCATTTTCCAACATCGAAATGGATACTATCAAGTTGATGAGCTAAATGGATGCCTAGCCATTTCTTGTCCACCATGGCAGCCACCGCACACCCTGTCAGTGCGACACAGAGAATGGCAATAATGCTGCATGGCTTTACAACTGGTTGTGCCAACTCTCTACCTTATCAGCTCAACGTTGCATACAAAATACTTTGATATAAGCTCTGTTTAACGCCCAGCAGTTTGCTGTGCAACACGTAGTCGCTGCCTTGATGCAGCATGTCCAGCATATGTTCGCATGGAGTCTTTCTCAAGTACTGAGCATCTGATTAGGATGCCTCTTGGCCTCATCTAAGTGTGAGAAGATCCTCCACAGCTGAGTGTGTGGGAGTTTTGAGGCAGATGCTGATGAACTCTTGATCAGTCTTTCTATGTCCTGTTACCTATTACAGAGATATTTGAACTCCTTCAAACTGATCACAGACCCAGAGACTCCAGCCAGAAGGTCTATAAATAAACTAGACCTCCTGCAGCCTGGATCCATGAAGATTTTTAATCAAGTCTGACTCGTGGCACTGTCTATATCACTGATAAGATAAAGATAGATCAAACATGTACTGATCTCAGGTCATAGCTGAATCCAGTCTGGATTTCAGCTCACCCCGCAGAGTTTCAGGTTCTAGTCATGATGGAAAGGATTTTATCCTTTATACCAGCAGTGACTTGGGAAGACCCTGGGGAACCGTCCGGAAATGGTTTCTTCCCAGTCTTAGGTAGGAGAGCTGGATCAGAGGTGCGAAGGCCCTTGGGTCGACGTTCCCTTCACTCAGCAGATTCCCCTCCAGCTCCAGGATCACCAGGCTGCTCAGATCTGAAACACAATGCAATAGTGTTTCAGCTTAGGAGTTGGACTAATCAGGTTCAACACACCGAAAAATTTGTGAGGTTGGGGGTTTTACAAATGGTGCCTTTGATTCTTGTAACAGAGTCGCTCTCATCACTCAACCAGTAGCTTCACTGTCTAGCCCATCAGTGACCGACAACTCAACTTAGCTTCTTAGAACCCCGACCAGGTAGATAGTATAAAAGAATACCACTATCGAGTACCATTATCTAAAAACCACATTGAATGGGACTGAGTAAGTAGGAGTGGATAATGTCCTCACTTGGCTAATGGCACTGAGGACTTAATGTTAATAGTACCTTTACTCTGTTAGAGTGTGACCAATGTCAATGAGATGACTTGGTTTTGACTTCTTGTAATAGAACCAGGTGGCTTCTTAGGCTGTATTTTACTGATGTGGTTCCTGTTACTTGTCAACACTGACTGTTTCTTATGGTGTGAACCAGTCAATTGAAAAGTGGGGCCCTGTACTTCAGTGAGTGAATCAAACCCTGGCCAGTCCAAATGCTTACAGTATGTCATATTCAGACTGGTTGCTGGCTGCAGGATGGTATCTCCGTACCTTGGTAGCTATTTTCATCTATTCCTCTCAATTTGTTCTCATTGATCTTCAGTTCCTGCAGTGTGGACGGGAGGTCAGATGGCACTACGTCGAGAAGATTCTCATCCAAGTAAAGACGCCTCAACATCTTCAGGCCCTGAAACAAAAATAATCTCTTGTCATGGAGATATTTTGTTATTGCAATACCCAAAGAATGTTATTGTGGAGATATGTATTACGGGAGTTAGAGTCAGTCGTCATGGAGATATTTAGTCATTACTTCCTGATCATAGAGGAAGAACTGCAGTGGTCTGGAGTGGTCTAGGTTTGTGTAGTGGTCTGGGTGTCTCATACAGTTTGAGGTTCTCCAGTGTTCTGATGGTCTCCAGTGGTCTGGGGGTTGCCAGTGGTCTGGGGGTCGCCAGTTGTCTGAACCAACATGTCTTACCATGAAGGCTTTGGGATCAATCCCAGCAGACGTCAGCTTGTTCTTCTTCAGGTTGATCCATTCCAGGTTGGGAATGCCGTTGAAGGCTCCTGCTGGGATGCTGCTGATGTTGTTCCCTGCAGGTTAGAACAATTTCAGTCCAACGAATACCATGAAGGTGTTCATGGTCTGGTTCTTCTGAGTATAATACATTTGGTAGCATAATGATGATATTTCCTGCTTCCATAAACTATTTTTGCCCTGACCATCAGACGCCAGGCAGATCTTACCCTGGTTGCCCCACCTCCTACACCAGCCTCCCCTGGTTGACCCTTTGTCCCCCTGGTTGACCCTTTGTCCCCCTGGTTGAGCCCTTGTCCCTCCCCCTGGTTGTCCCACCCCATTGGTCCCACCTGATTGTCCCTCTATCTGCCCCCTGATTGTCCCCCCGAACTCACCCTCCAGGCTCAGAGACTTCAGCTCCGGGACATTCAGTGGAGGGAAGTGGACCAGCTGGACGTTCTCGCAGGTCATGGAGACATCAGAGATGTCGCAGCCGGCAGGGAGAACTACTGTTGTCTCCTCCTCTTCCTCCTCTTCCTCTCCTGGTGCCACCTCCTTCAGCTCATCTGCCTTAGTAGGATGTGTTGGGACTGGAGGTAGGAGAAGTTCTTCTTCTTTTGATGGCATCTGGAAGACGTCTCCTCTCAGCCACACCTCCACCTCATCCTTCGCCTCCTTCTGTTGCTCCTCTTCCTCCTTCCTTCTCTCCTCATTCATCCTGCTCTCTTCCTCCTGCTGCCTCCTCTCCTCTGCTTCCTCTATCTTCGTTCTCCACTCCTGTTCCTCCTTCTCCACCTGCAGCTTCAGTGCCTCCTCTTCCTCCCTCCTCTTCTCCTCAACCATCTTCCTCTGCCTCTCTTCCCGCTCCTTCCTCTCCTTCCTCCTCTTCTTTCTCTCCTCATCCTTCCTTCTCAGACGCTCCTCCTCCTCACGATGCTCTTCTTCCTCCCGCCACACGATTCTCTGGATGTCCTCCTGGGTCAGAGGGACGATGTGGTCCTTGGGGTGGCTGGGTACTGGAGAGTCACCAGAAAGTTCTGGGCTGAGCCCGGAGTCTGGGGGAGAGGCGGGCGCCGCGGGGCAGCCAATCAGGGAGCGGGAAAGGAAAGTGAAAGAGATGGAGAGGAAGAGGAGAGGAGGGATGTAAAGGAAACTACAGGAGATGGTAGAGGACAGACAGGCGGGGGTCGGTTGGACACAGACGGGTTGTGTTAGTGCTGCCTGCAGATCCCAGACCAGCTGCTGAAGCTACAGAGCAAAGAGCTGCTGTAGACCGGTCCGACCCAAACCCACCACCAACTGGTCTGTCCCTGAGGCTGGACGTCCCTGAGGCTAGACGTTCGTATCTGTCCCTGAGGCTGGATGTCAGAGAGCCTGAACATCCAAGAGACTGGACGCCAAGGTCTGTCCCTAAGGCTGGATGTCCCTGAGACAGGACTTTCTGGTCAGGACGTCTGTGTCTGTCCTTGAGGCTAGACACCGAGGGACTAGACGCAGAGGTCTGTCCCTAAGGCTGGACAGGACTTCCTGGTCTGAACGTCTGTGTCTGTCCTTGAGGCTAGACACCGAGGGACTAGACGCAGAGGTCTGTCCCTAAGGCTGGACAGGACTTCCTGGTCTGAATGTCTGTGTCTGTCCTTAAGGCTGGACACTGAGACCTGTCCCTGAGGCTGGACATCCGTGTCTTTCCACAGGAAAAAAATAATGGAAAAACAATCAAATCTCTGGAATTTTTTGGAGCATTTTCCAGGTTGGAAAATGGAAAGATTTTGATTCCATTATTTCATTATTTTATTTTTCTTTTCTTCAAATTTCTAAAGGAAAACAATTTAACAACACTTCATGAATACAGTTTTGGTCAATTTCTTTAAAGTTATTTTGACAACTCCAACATTGTTTTTTGTAGTTTTTTATCTGTTTTTGTTCGATTCTTTTAAACTTTAGCTAAAGTTTTGTCATCGGTCTGTTGCTCTGTGCAACATCTGGGCTGAATGTCTTTTATTCATGATGCTAGTTCAGTCACAAAAACGCTGAACTTCCCCTTCCTGTTTGGAGCAGTTGGTCTGGAAGCAACAACCACACAAACAGTGGTCACAGTGCTCACCTTCACCAAAAATATTACGTTACTATCACCAGATCCAGTTCTGGTTTCATTCCTGTTGTTGATTTTTTAGTTGAGAAGAAGAAGAAGTTGTCTTTGCTCCAGCTGGCATCTTGTGTAATCGTCAAGGTTTCCATCACCAAAACCCAAACTGTGTTGTTAAGAACACAACGTTCAGGTTCTCACCATTTTTAATTCTTATTTTGGCTTCAATTTGTTTGTTTTTCTGCCTTTTTAAGGACAAACCAGGCAGATAAAAGTAATTTTTCACTCATTGAAAGATAAACAATCTAAAAGTCCAAGAAAAATTAATAAAACCTTTGGAAAGTCTGAAGGACTCTTGATCTGAACCTTTCTAGAGGTTTTATAGCAAAGTCATGCAACTTGGAAGGAAAACATGGATGAAACCCAGGATCCAGTGATGGATCGTTTTACCAGACTTCTTAAAGAAAGGTAAACATCACAAAGGGAATAAAGCTGTAATCTTTTTTAGTGTCCAGCCTCTCTGATACTAAAAGCACCAACATATACGAATGCTAAAACAATTCACAACATGTGTGCTAGTGGGTCCAAAATGTGTTGCGCACATTTTTCAGCCATGATGGAAACAGAAAGCAGCATGCCGAGGCCTCAGAGATGAAGACTGGAGATTTAATAACATCGTGGAGTCATCTCTGCGTCTCCGGATGCTGCGCCATGGCATCTCACATGTCGTGTTTCTACCTGGCTCCATGCAGACGGGGCAGCAGCGGCCCGCGGGCGTGGCGGGGGACGAGCAGTGCATTGTGGGGCAGGTCATCTTGTCACACACCACCCGCCCTTCGCTGCACAGACATGTCACACAGGGCGACGGAGACCAGATGGCCAGGTCGAACATGGTCAGCCCGTGGTACACACACTGGGTCTGCTTACCTGCAGCAACACACAAACACACACGCCGGAGTCAGTTCAACATCTGGCCGCCGTGCAGAGCAAAAGCTGAATGGCCTCCTTTAAGCGTACGGAGAAACAATCATCTGATGATCTTCATTTATAAAGCTCTACTCGGCCTAACTCCAGCATACTTAAGCTCTCTCTTAGATAGATCTGTTAGTTCTCATTATTTACCCTCTAACAACATTTTTATTCTGCATGTTCCACATGTTCGAACTGAAAAGGGGAAGCAAGCATTCAGTGTGTTGCTCCTACAGCGTGGAATCAACTCCAGTCTGAACTCAAGATGTTGGAAATGATTTCACTGGATTTATTTTGAGCGATTCTTAAAAATAGGCAACAAGATTCTATGAAATAGTGTCACTGCTTTTAAATTGTTTTTCTATTGTTTTACACTTGTGCATATGTATTAATTGTTTTTATTTTGTAACCAGGTTGCTGTGTGCTGCAAACTTCTGCCCAGGTCCCTCTTGAAAATGAGATCCAGATCTCAACGGGGTTTACCTGGTTAAACAAAGGAAATAAAAATAAGAAAATCACTACGTAATATTTAGAGGTGCACCGATTTATCAGCACCAATTTCCTTAATTTTCTGAGAGTCAGAACTCTCTCAGCAGTTTTATTACATTTTAAAGTTAGACATTTGGGATAGCCAAAAAAGTGATATTGAGACTTTGGAAAACTGACGAGGTTCCTCAGTTTAAAATGTGGCTGAATGACTTTACTGAGATTCTCCATTTGGAGAAGCTACGATATGATGTTGCGAGTTTCTCTAATAATTTCTGTACGATCTGGCAACCGGTTTTGGACTATCTTTCTCGATCCAAGGTCGACCCCGACACTCGCTCAGTTTCTTAGTGTGCCACCTATCCCCTTACGGACCGGTAATATCATCTTTAAGTGTAAATTGTACTCAATGCAGTGTAATCATTTTTTTGGATAACTTTCCTGATTTGCTGTTATAATTTTTTTGTTTGTTTGTTTGTTTTTGGTTATTACACGTCTTTATTTTTATTGCTTGATGGATAAGGGTACGCTGCTTACATACTGGATTTGTTACATAGATGTGTGTGTATGCAAGTCTGTGTATATATGTGTATGTGTATATGTATATATATGCTTCGTACTCTCATGTATGATTTATGTATGTTGTATTCTAAAAATCTAATAAATATATATAAGAAAAAAAAAAGTTAGACATTTGGTTAAATTCCCAGAAGTCCTCCAAGACGGAGGAGTTCAGTCTCCTGGGTTCAGACGCAGCATCTTCTTCACCATTTCAGTTCCGGATCCCATATGAAACGTTCATGGTGAGTCTGGACCCGGGAAATGTTGGAAAATACCCAAAATATCCACATCAGTCTTAGATGACTTCTGGCTTTTTTGTCAGATTTTTACAACAGATAATTTCTGAGTTGCTGTCATGCAAATTTTTGACTTTGTCATAGAATAAATTAGTCTTAATATCATAACTTTAACCATGGAAATTATGGCCTTTGTTTATAGAAAATTATTTTGTTTTCCAAATGTACGTTTTTTTCTTGTACATATGTGAAATTAATCAAACTTTTGCGGGGGAGGAAATTGACCAAAAGACTTTCTCTTTGTGTTTAAACACTAATATTTTCACACTAACAGACTGTTTTGGGATAATGTCCATAAATAATTAGATGAAAGCTGATTTTCATCCAAGCTCATGCAGAATGCATCATTTCAATGCTTCAAGCTGCATCAGACGCAGTTCCTACGCTCTCATTTGAGTTGCAGATTTTTTTTTGGACCAATTTTGTGAATTAGTATGATGCTCCAACTCCGGTTTGCGTTATTTTTTTCAATGTTTTCTTGCGTATTTGATGCAGTCGTGGCCTATATTCATGAGCAGCTGCACAGGAAGACGGGCAGTAAAAGCCCCGGGTCGGGATCTGAACCCAGCAGGTTGTTGTCCTGCTCCAGTAATTGTGCGTCTGGTTGGTGGTCTGGTCTGTACTTGAGCATAAGCAGCAGACAAAGCAGTGATTTGTCCCGTTTGCCTCGCCCCTCACTGAGGTAACCCAAGTCGTAGCCTCCAGGCCAGCGACATGACGAGGCTGCGATGGGCCGTGAGTCAGAGGGAAAGACTTTAAAACACTGTGATCCAGCAGGAAAGGCTCTCTGGCTCTGTTTGGACTGCTTCCCGTCTGTCATCTGTCCTTCCTAATGGCATGCTCTCTGTTGGGTTTGCAGGAGCACAGGTAGTTAGAGGCTCAGCTAGTTTCTCTATTGTCTCGGGCGACTGTCCCCCTGTCATCTCTGCTGGAGCACTCATACTTTAGAGCTTTTCTTTTCTCTCTGAAATATCGTTTCTCCGCCTCTCAGACTCTTTACTGCTACCTTAATGGCAGGGATGTATAGCAAGGCAATCCTCTGCTTCTCACCATAATGCCTCTGTTCAGAGAGAAACTCAAATTATACTCTCTGGCTTTTCCATCAGTTAAAGTCTGGCAGAGTTTAAATCTCTCACTGTGTTGATTCCTTACTGTCCCAAACTCTCTGCCTTATTTATGTGTTTCAACCCAGAAGAAGTTGAGCTCAGTGGCCCTGGGGGTTAAACAGGGATTCTTTAGAGTACAATTCCTGCTGAAATGAAAAGGTTGAGGATTGAACCCTGCAGAACTCCATTTAGACTCTGAATAGCCTTTAACACTTTATAAAGTAGGTAAAAGTCTTGATTAGCCTCATAGAATCAGCTAAAAACAGTTTGTTGTTTGTTTGATTCTAATATTTATTTATTGACTTTGGAAGAGTTGCACTCTGCTGGATCTGCAGCAGAGTGCAGGTAGTTTCTTTATTGCCTCAGCCAACTTTCCCTCTGTCATCTCCACTGAAGCACTCATTCTTTAGAGCTTTCCTTTTCTCTCCTGATCAAAGGAAAGAGCTGACAGCCTCCGTCTTTCAGGCTCTTTACTGCTGCCTTAGTGGCAAAGATGAATATCAAGACAAACCTCTGCTGCTCACTGTAATGCCTAAAAAAACCTAAAAGTTTACCCTCCATCAGTTCCATCAGTTTCTACCCAGTCTCTTCTCTTACTCTAATCTGAAAGTTATTTATGTTTTGGTCCGCTTGTCTGGTAGAGTATAAATCTCTCTGTGTGGACTCCTTACTGTCCAAAAACTCGCTGGCTTGTTAGGAAAGGTTGAGCTTGTTAGGCTCAACCTAAAGAGTCTAAAGTGCTGTTTTAATGAAGAGACTCGAGGGTTGAAGCTTGCAGAACTTCATTTAGCGTCTGAATACCCTTTAACCTTTTATAAATTCAGGAAAACACTGAATTATCGTCATAGAATCAACTAAAAACTGATTTCATTTTCTTTCATGCAATATCATGTTTTTGTTTTGGAAGAGTTAACTGGTTAAAGTCCACTGCACCGTGCAGAAATCTTTTTGCGTTCATTGAAAGCATTGCTTTCTTAATTTTGATAAAGTGACATATTAAACTTTTGATTTACTCCTGAACAAATCAGAAGTTTCTTCTGTTTTAGTCTAGTTTCTCTCCGGGTTCATGAGAAAACCTCCTCTGCTTTTTGAGGGTTTTTTTAAAACCCAGTTTAATTCATGAGGGCCTAATAAAGCTCCAGTTTTCCCTCTTTTGCTCTTTTAAAGCATCAACCATCAACCACAGAAAGAAATGAGCTTAGCTCCTCGCAGAAGATGTCTGCCGCCGTCCCTCTGCTAACTGCTGCTGATCTGCAGGATTCCCGTCCTCTGTGTGGAAGTTTTCCCTCCTCTAGTCATGTTTGGATGTGATGATTCGTCATTACATGAGTGAACGTGAATAAGAGGAAGGTTTTTCTCTGAGTCCTGCTGTTTCTCTCCGATTCCTTCACGTCAGCTTAATAGCCGGACAAAAGTTCTGACTGTAAAATTTACACACCCTTTCCTGGTGGTTTCATGGTAATCCAACTGTCCTGTTAAATGTATTTTATGGGAAAAGTCAACATTAATTTGAAGCTTAATTGAAGTGGAAGGAACAGGAAACACACCAGGGTTATTATAGTTAACTAAAGCTAACAAAAACTGAAATTGAGAAAACATTTTCATCAACTGAAATAAATAAAAACAATAATTAATGTAGGAAAACTATAACTAACTGGAACTATATGGAGCCAGTTAGCATAAAACTCACTGAAACATATTGAAATTACATGTTTTTGTGTTTATGAATCTATTTTTCAAACTTTCAAACTAAAGAGACTTCATAATTCATTTCATTTGTTGTTTCTGTTGTTTTGTTTATTTATTTTGGATTTTTAAAATATCTTCAGATTCCAGCAGTTTTTAACCAGATTTGGACCGAACCAGATCAAACCTTCCTGGTTCGGTCCAATCAGCTGGCTGCTGTTCTCTTACCGACCTGGGATGACGTTGTAGCTGGACTGCAGTTCTGGGCTGTTCTTGTAGAACGTCAGGGTTCCTGTTGGTGTGTGTGGGCCGTTCGGGCCTGGGACCAGCCGGATCTTCAGAGGTTTAGAGCGCCCCTCACTGGTCCAGATGAAACCTGCAGACCAAAGCGCAGATAGCCTCAGCTTACATTAGCTCAGAGAAACACAAAAACCTGTGGAAGGGTTGCCAAAATCGAAGTTTGACAGCAACCTGCAATTTGTATTTATAAACACTAGATGGCACTCCTCTCTTCACTGAGCATAACCTAGATTTTTAAAAAAGCGTGGCACAGCTAGGCTTATTTGTTCAGAAAGGACAATCTGCACATCTGACTCATTTACGCATGTGATGAAGAAATACTTCAGGATTATTCTTAAAATGTACATCAAGAAAGTGTAGCATATTTATTTGTATTAATTAAAATGCAACTTGTTATAAGATTACATATTTTCCTAGACAATGTTATAATTCCCCTAATAATTGCCGTAATTTAGTTAAAAGCTTTTAATCAGAAAGTTGTGTATTGGACTCACCAGACTGTTAGCTAGGAGCTACTGTCAGTGCACCCTCTGGTGGACTCATCAAGGACAAATAAAATACCTTTATTTTTTAAATAAATGCATCTTTTGTGAGGTTAATTAAATGTGTTATAAGACTACATGACATATTCATGGGAAACACAAATTTATTACTCTAGTTCTCTATAAATCACTCATTAGTTTTACAATTACAATGACATATAAAAAGGAAAAAAGAGGAACAAAAATGCTCTCCATGGAAGGATTTCTAGCACATGGACAAATTAGTTGATGGTACAGATTGTGGCAGGGCTTTGTCTGCAAGTCACTGTTAATTTGAAAAAACACATATTTTATACACTTATATGGAGAAACCTACAAATTAAAGGGAACACTTCAACTGTATAAAGAAATAGGAACAAAATAATCAGTGTCAGTGATGAAAGGTTTTTGCAGTTTATGCCATCAGAAGTTTTCAATTGGATATGGAGGTGAGAATGATTCATCTAAAGCTTAACGAAAAATATGCAACATGCTTTTGAGTGAAAACTGTAAACTGGTTGGTATTGTATTTGTTTTTAATTCTACTGAAGTTGCAATCTTGCGTTAAAAACATCATTCTGTTTTCTGAGGCCTTCAGCAGCTGAACACATGTAAGAGAAAAAAATAAAAACTTTGTGCCAATTAAATCCCTATTTTTAACAGAAACAAGATTAAACATTGTCAGAGAAATAAGGAATATTGTTTGATTATGTCATAATTTCCATATTATGTCATTAACCTGGTGGAGCTGTCCCATATTTTGGAGGCCTCTGGTCCCCTGCAGAGAAACATTAGTGACATGTCTCACCCTGTCCGTCCCTCCATCGCTTCCCTCGCCGTCTCTCCCCATCCTCGTTCCGATGTCTCGACCCGGCCTGGGCGTCAGACAGGATCAGAACCACCAGCAGCCACAGAGCGGCCCACACCAGCCACCGCCTCATCCCTGCAAAGCGCCACAGATTAGTGGGGTCAGACGAACCGGAGCGTTGACCTGCAGCAGCGTGTCAGATGCAGCTGCACTGAGCCGCTGTCGGTTCCTCATATAGCCGCGCTGCACTGCTTAATGGCCGGGTCCGGCTCCCCGAGGCTCTAATAACGGGTCTGAGGCTGCAGTCTGTCATTATTAGAGCAGGCAGATCTGCTCAGGTGCTAGTTGGTCTGGTTGCTCCAGGATGAAGCAGCTCTTTGTGTCTGAATCATCCGGGCTTCTGATTTGAGTCCAGATGTTCTGAGAAGCTGCAGCGTTCCACCTTCTGATGGAAAACAGCAAACGCTTTCTTTCTCTTCTCATCTGTCATTCACATTTAGAATGCAAAGCAGTCAGCAGTTTGACATTGCTACCACTAGAGGTCAGTACATCCCGCATTCTGCGCCTTTAAAGTGGCAGTATTATGTGTTTTTCAGGCACATAGTGCCATTTTATAGCATAATCAAGTAGCTGTGCTGCCTTCAGTTGTTACAAAAAGGCTACTTTTTTAAAAAAAAATATGACTTAAAAGAAAATTTGTTTCTTGAAATAGGGTCTCAAGTCTCTTTAAAAACTTCTGCTCTTTCTGAAACTCTGCCTTCAGGAAGTCATCACATTTCTCCTCTATTAACCCTTTAACAACGTTTTAACCAGCGTTGAACTGAGAAGTAGCTCACATAAAAAGCTCGGTTCCACCAGGTGTCTGCTAATTACTGCTGGCTAGTCTGAAGGAGCTAAGTGGGAGGAATAGCATAACATGATGTAAAGCTCAAAGTTGGTTTTATACAATACAGCAGGATTATTCTGCTCTGATATTAACATTATATTATGATAATGTTATGTTATCATAATGTGTTACTGAATTGAATTGAAAAGTAACTGTGGTAACACTCCTTTGTGCAGCTGTCTGTCACTGAAGGAGTTGCAGCTTCATGCCTGGAGGGCGGGACTTAAATGCTCTGCCTCTGCTGTGATTGGTTAATGCGCTCCTCTGGGTTTTTGGCAGGAATCTGACCCCGTAGTCGTCCTGTAACAGAACCATTTAAAGGTCACATTTCTGAAGTTCTGGATGACGTCCATTCGCCATCACGTTACTTAGCAACAACATCAAACCAGGGAGGCAGACCTGTCTCTACTGGAAGCTGTCCACCATGTTCAGCTGTAGCTGCTGTTTGAAAAGGTAACATAAAGCAGACGGATTAATGGAACCGCTGCTTTGTGATTATCGCTCATCTGCAGGGTGTAATTACCAATGAGGCACAACAGCTGATCATCTCCATGCAGGCTGGTGGTGTTTACAGGAGCAGTATTATTATGTAAACTTTTTTTCATGTTATAATGTTTTTCCCTCATCATGAACATACCTGGACTGTTGATTTGATTATTTTATGCATGTTTGAGAAATCCTTTAATCTCCATGGCAACCATTGAACTGTGCAAAATATCTTGGCTGGAACTAGCTCCACCTTCCAGACAAAGCTCCTTGATTAATAAACAGAAATCAATTTTCCTAACTTCCAAGTTAATTTAAAGGAGTGGATTGTTGGACCCTGATGAAGACCAGAAGGTTCAGCAGCAGATCTGGATGTTTTTAAACAAATGTTCTCCTTGGTTACAGTCGGCCGTGTGTCTGGCTGTTTACTCCTTATTGCTTCATGCAGGTATTCTGCAGCTTGCATGAAGCGTGCTTGAAGTTTTGCTGCGGACCCCGACCCGCCCCCTGCAGCAGCTTGAACATAGACCGCCTCCCCCCTCTGTTCTGACCAATAGGAATCCAGGAATAAATGGGAGACAAAGAGAGAAAATCAGTGCAACACGGTGGAGAAAACAGGAGGGGATGGAAAATATTCAGCAGCTCACTTCCTGGATGAACAGGCTCAGATGGAGAAATGTTTCTGCTCCAGTTTGGTTCTGCCAGAGTTCCTGCTCAGATGGACCCAGAAGAACTTCAGTATCTGTTCATGTGCAACAGAAAAACACTTCCTGGTTACCATAATCTTTATTTCACCAGGAAACGTCCCTGTGAGAGGCGAAATATTTCATCGTGTTCTGGTCAAAATGCTTCCAGAACAGCATTAAAGCAGAACCAAACACAACTGTAGACAACAAATTAGTAAATCAGAGTTACAGGCAGAAGAATCAGCTGGCTGGAAATTAAACAGAAATTAAATTTGTCTCCATAGAACCAGACTATGTTGTTGAAGCAGCAAATTTTATTAACTATTCTAAATATTTTGCCTACGTTATCAACTTAAACTGGGGATTTTAAGGGTTCTGGTTCTGATCTGAGTCCACATTTAGCCCCAGGAACTGAAACAGACCTTTTAGACCCAGTTCTGGTTCAGCGGTCCATCAGAGCCGCAGGGTTCCAACAACTGAAAGTCTTCTTCCAGCAGGATTTCATTTGGACCAGTGGACATTTAATCTGCTTCAGCTGATTCTTAACGAGTTCATGTGACGACATTTTGGTCTCTGGCAGAAAAACAAACCGAGGGAAAATCAGACGACAACATCCTGGAAGAATGAGTAGAATCTGGAAAATATCCGGATCCAAAAATGTGCTTCCCACAAATTCTTCAAATCACAACTGAGTAAAAAAACACGAAACAGTGGAGGTGTAATATATTCGCATCAAAAATATCTGGGTCAACCCTGGATCAAATGCTGCCATGTTTAGTCCGCTTTAATCGAACTCTAGTTTGTTTGAGAAGGTGAGAATTTGTAATCAAATTCAAAAATCAAACTCTGGTTTGCCTAAAAACCTCGGGCTCGTTTTGGTTGAGACCACTCCAAAAGAAGGAAGTGGACTACGGTGCATGGCATTTTGGGTAAATACAACCAAAACAAACGTGACTTTAGCATTAGCGAGAGAAACGGCTCGTGGTTTTTTACCAAAAACCAAAGAGAAATCCTACAACCGCTAAAGTCTGATGCTGACATTTTGTGAAAAAGGAAGTTGTGCTGGTCTTCTTCTGAGGTTTTTGTGTCGTTTTCTTCAGTAATTCTTGGTGCAGCGCCCCCACAAGCGAGGAGGGGAACTGATTTTTAATTTAGTTCGGATTGTGTAGCACTTGAGTGTGAAAGTGAACCGCAGCAGCTGAAAATGTAGCAAATATTGCAGCTTTACTCCTCAATCGGAACTGGGTTTCCAGGACTATCAGTGCTGTTTGAGAACATGAAGGTTCCTAATGCAGCTGCTGAGGAGAGAGGAAGGTGGACCGAACCAGAACTTTGCGTCAGCATCTTTCAACAGCTGCTTTGAACTGAACCACTGACCTGAAGCTCATCGCGCCGGACGTAAACATCCACCAAATCCAGCTACCTGGAGCGTTAAACTGATCTCAAACGCCCCACAGCGGATGAATCTCGCTGAGCTTCTATGTTGCATTCAAGTACATCTGGATTATCTCAATACTCCAAAAGGATTTAAACCTTTTTATTCTCAAACGTATGAACAGATCTTTAAAAAGAATCCTGACCAATCATATTGACTATTTTCAAGTGGTTTAATTTTTTTATTAGCTATACCTAATTATTCTTTATTAATAAAAACAAATAATCCAGATCTCCAGTCAGTTCTATAGTCAGCCATTTTTCATTTGTTTCAGCTGATTGAACCAAATCGCAACGTTTCTGCACTTTTCCTGCTTTATAAAACCCTGTAAACAGGATTTATGTCAATAAGGTTTATAACAAGGGTGTCCAAAGTGCGGCCCCGGGGCTATTTGTGGCCCTTGGTATTGATTTTGTGCGGCCTCCAACTGCAATTAAAAATAATGCTAATTTCTTGGTTGATGCAGATGGAGACTTTTTATTTGTGTCAGGCTAAAACAAATACAGATATGATTTTATTTTTTTAACAAAAGGCAGAACCAAGTTTATCTACTGAAAAAGCATCTTTGATGCACCAAAATCAGCTTTTATTCTTTATTAAACTTGGCTAAACATAGCAAGCGTTTTGAAAGAAATAAATTCAAAATGAATGTTATTAATTTTGAACAAAAAAAAAAAGTCATTATTGCTTCAGCATTTTTTGCTCCCGTGACAGAAAGTCTCTAATCTCTCAGCTGGAAGCAGCAGCTCTGCTCACGTTTTGCTCGTGAGTTTGTGTTGTTTTGGTCTGAAACGAGGTGTAGTTAATACATCCTGAACTAATTACAGTCACTATTGCTCTCATAGCCTCGCCCCACCCTCACCTTCCTGCTGAAAACAGCAGTTCATCGTCTCCGCTCTGGCTGAGAGGTCTTGACCCAACAGTCCTCCAGACTTTCTGAAGATTTTTCTGTGAACTTTTGCTGCTTTTTCATTCACTTTCAGTCCAAAAGTCAGATTAGTTTCACAGGAAACATAAAGTTTCGACATAAAAAGCCTCCCAAGCTGAATGGATGGAAGCAGATTCCTGCCTCACATTTGTTTTAAATCAGTGTTTTGTTTCTGGTCCCAGCTCGGTTTGTTTTCTCGGATCAGTGAAGATATTAATGCCTTTTAATTTGAGGCTCCTGTGGAGCTTTGGTGTCATGCTGCTGGAATGTAAACAAATGCAGGAAAAGCTGTTAATTACAAGCTGTTAACAAGCGAAAATAAATCTCCTGTAATTCCCAAACATGTCAGGATGCTCTGCCGTGACTCAGACGGCAGAGAGACAGACGACGGGGACGGAGGGACAGGGGGAGGAGCCCAGGACAGACAGACACAGAGTCAACGTTACCGTCAGGTTGAAGCCGAACTTCTGTCCTCCTCCGGTCGTCCTCGGCGCTCTGAGAGGTGTGTGTCGCTGTGCGATGACACCCTGAGAGTGTGTGTCTGTTTCAGACCCGAGACGTTGAGCGGAGCTGTGAGGAAGAGGAGGCAGAGGAGGAGGGAGAAAGAGGGTCCAACATGTGTCTTCCTGCCTGGGAGAGGACGCTGCCAACCTGCTGCAGGAATCTGAGCAGAGCAGGCGGTGAACGGGAGGAGAGGTCATGTTGGGGTCAGAGTCCCGCAGATCCGGGAAACTGACTAAATTCAGCAGAGAAAACATCTGCAGAGGCGATGGAAGGAATTATTGTAATTGAACTCACCTTCTTGTCTTTGGAATCTCGTCTGGGTGTCCATGGAGACGTTATTAAATAAATTAAAAACCGTTTTCCTTCAGGTTTGAAGAATCCCAGAAATCCTGCAGAAGGAAATGATCAGAATCAGATGATGACTGGAGTTCAGTAGTAACTAGTTACATTTACTCAATTACATTTACTTAGTTTTTATTTTTTTTAAATTCACTTTTAGAAGTATTTTTACTACTACTTTTTCATTACAAAGTAAAATTTCTGGATGAAAAACAAACAGGTTTTAACCAAAAATCCACCCGACAGACAGACAGACCCGACACAGACAGACAGACAGTTTAAACAAAAACCTGCAGGTTTTGTTTAAGCTTTTTTATTGAAAGAAATTGATTTGTAAAAATTTTCTATTGCCTGATTTTTTTTTTTATTGTCACATATATGAATCATTGTCACATTTGTCCTTAAAACAACAAAATTTCCTCTTAGCTTTACATTTTGTTCCATCTAATTGTGTCATTTTTAAATATTAAATAATAATTTGATCAGTTACTCAGTACTTGAATAGACTTTATACCAAATACTTTTCTACTCTTACTAGACTACTTTTTACTTTTACTTCAGTAAATATATGTTGAAGTAGGTAAATATATGTTGAAGTAGTGCTACTTTTCAACAGTTTTTTGGGTACTTTGAGGATAAACGATGGTACGGACTCATTTCCTCAGTGTGTGGCGCCCCCTTCGGGCTGCTTCAGTGCATCGACTGAATATTCACAGATTTAGATGATTTAAAGCTGCTGCTGATTAAACTGTCAGTTTGACGGAACCCCTGGAGACTCCGGAGAGCCTCTGAGTCCTGATTGGTCCTCCAGACATCTGGATGCAGGCGCCCCCTTCAGGCAGCAGCTGGAACAACAAAACCAGAGCGTCATTGCTCAATGATTGCTTGAATGTTTGTTCGCTATTTTCCATATATGCATAAACTCAATAAATATATTGTAAAAAAATATATATATAATAATGATATATTTACTGTTTTTCAGCTGATGTTACATTCAAATTATTAAAATAGTGTGGTTTCTAAATTCATTATTTTTGGTTTTGTACTCCTGTAAGGTTAAAATCAATAACCATAGCAACACTAGTATAGTTAGCTGTAGATTTTCCCCATTAATTACTGTTTTTATGTATTTCAGTTAACAAAAATGTTTTCTCAGTTTCACTCTTTGTTACTTATTTTCAGTTGACTATAATAACTTTGGTTCCGACCTGTCCTTTCTTCTGCAGGAGAAGTTTCCCTCCATCGTGTCTCTTCCCGAAGGCTGCGGCTCAGAGGTCATGACCTTGAATCATCCTGAGCTTCCAGGGTAGAAATCCTCTCATCCTGGCAGAAAACCTCCAGAACCAGAGCCGATCCGCCTCTGAACTCGTCTCTGTTTCTGTTTGCAGCTGCGGCTTCTTCATTCACTGGTGCATGGATGTTTCCACAGGGGGCGCCGTCACTCCCATGATCCAGCTGCTGTCCAAGATCCCAGAGAAAGGTGAGAACAGGACAGGACATCTACCTGAGGTGCAGGTGTGATCCTCGGGCCTGAGGTTTGACTGCAGGCTCCTCTTTCTGCTAACATCATGGTTCGTTTTGTTTCTGTCCTGTTTCAACTTTAAATTAAGGGCCCAAAACAAATAATCAAAGAGATTAGTTCTTAACGTGAAATAATTCTGTGACTTACAGATACATTTTACAGAAATGAGGTCAACGTCATGAATAATTTTGCTGATGAAGCTGCTACCTGCTGGAGTTCCTAGTTCTTGATTATATTTGCAGCCAGTGTGTGGAAGGAGGGAAAGTTGTTTTTGAGATGCTTTAGTACCATGGATCCTGTCATTGGCTTTCTGTAAAACATTGTTTTTTGTATTTTATGCTTTTATTGTTATGTTGTAGCACTTTGACATTGTTATTGTTATTATTTCCCTGAGGTTTGTTTTCTATTTAACCAGTAATTATTTAATGTATAATAAATGAACTGCAGTTTTGACAGAGGAAGAAGTTTAAATGCATCAAAAATTTGAACTTCTACTCTGATTTTTATTTAGCTAAGAGAAATCCTTTATGGACCAAAAAATGGAAGGAGTTTTAAGTTTTGATACATTGAAAATCTGATTTGTTGGCGCGTTTCTAAAAGCAACAGGAAAGAAATCGGTTCTAGATGCTAATAGTTGTTTGTGTGCAGCTCTGCAGATGTTCCCCAGTCAGCCAGCAGGAGGCGACGCTGCAGAGGCCTTTCAGAGCCTGCTGAGGATTCTGGGAACTGAAGCCGCCATGGAGTCCATCATCAGAGCCATTAGCCTCTCAGAGAGAGACGAACTCAGCAATTAGCAGCTCCAGAGGTTCTGCTGGAGCTCAGCTGATCCTGAACCAGAACTTTATTCCCCGTCCTGGACGAGACAAACGCACAGAAAGCAGACAAACCGACAGAACTCTTTGGTCCAAATCTACAAAAATAAAATAAACGATTTCAGTAGAAAACACCAGACAGCTGTTTGGATCCTCAAAAAGTTTATTTTGCTTTGATTTCCACACCGAGGTTTTAGATGTACTTATTAGTGCCTTGTATGTTTTGCCATTTTGGAGCCATCGTGTCATCCATGTTACTGTGAAGTCTTGGCAGAAAGTTTCCAACCATATTACTTACCAAGAGAGTTCATCAGTGTTATGTTTGGCAGCTGTTTACATTCCACCCTCAGCTGTTGCCAAAAATGCATGTGATGTCATCAGTTCTGCTGTTGCTAAGACACAACACCCTGATGCATTTGTGGCAATATCTGGTGATATTGTCAGTGTGTGTGTGTGTGTGTGTGTTGCCTTATTTTAGCGTTAAAGTCAAGCTAGCATAACTAGCGACCTGTGATATCCTTGAACCTGTTATCTAGTTGCCATAGTGTTGATAAAGTAAACCATTGCATCCCTGTTTCAGATTGTTTTCATGATTCTGACATGTTAAAGACTCAGCTCAGAGTAATGGTGTGTGTGACACAAGGTAATCATGACACGTACAATAAATGGTTTCAATAATGCTAGCTGTCAATTAACTGACACATTTCATGCCAATGAACTAGTCCAAACAGAAGAAATAATTACCTATCTTTATTTTTTTGTTTTTACAGAAAGTTTTAATGGACTCAACAAGAGACATCCGTTATAACACAAGTAATTCGGAGAGGTTTTTTTACCTCTTTGCAGATGTCTTTTCACTTCACCAAACAAATATTAATATCAAACATAAACATCTGCATCCATCACCAACAGCTGAAATAAAACTGACTATCCATCGGCTAGTCCGAGGTAACGTACAAGTTTATCCTGATAGACTGAAAACATAAAGATTAACAAGACAAACACATAATTCATATATATTTATATATATATATTTGAGTTTATTGGACTCTAAATGTCAGATATTGTGGTTTATTCTCAGACAAAACATCATGACTCAGTTTTACATCTGAAAACTCCACAGTTGTAACAGAAAATCAGCTAAAATCTCCTGGAGGAAGAACCGTCTCTTTACATGTTGATGGATCTGCAGGAGCTCTGCATGGCCCACTGCGTGTTTTCATGTTCACTGAGGCTTTTAGTTCCCCCACAGCATGAAAGAGATCAGAACAAACATGTTGATGTAGAAAACAGCGTTTAGATCAACATGAAGTTTATAAAACTGGTTCTAGTTTCTGCAGTTAAAGTTGTGGATAAAAAATGTTTATTAAGGTTAATGAGGAATAGGTTTGGATTTGTCGTTTCAAAATATGTTCATGAGAAAAGTAATGACTACTTAGCTTATTATGAAATGTTTAATAAAATCCAACAGTTTATAAGTTAGAAAGTCCAATAGTTTGGTCCTGATTCCGATGGAAATCCTGCGTTTATCTTCAGAACAGGAACAAAAACAGTTTATAAAGTGTTAGAAGGAGGAAAACTTTCTTACTGACTCTCTAACAGATATTTCTCATCAACATCATTTATTCCAAAGTCAAGATTTCTCTGATTGGAACTTGATTCAGCCAAGAGGAAGAGGTTTTAATTGGACTTTCAAAATAAAAGTTTTGTATTAAGAAAACTGTTTTTAGGAAACTGTCTAGTTTTTTCCAGCAGGTTTTCCACAGAAATCAGCAGCAGTGATGGAAACAATATGTGAGGCCTGAGTGAGGAGATTTCTAGGAAACGGAAACAAAAATCTACATTTGGTTCTAGAAAAAAGATCAGATTAGCTTCTGGGTTTAAGGAATGGCTGGAGAAAAACTTGAAGACAAGTATGACCTGATGCATCAAATCCCTTTTTAATATCTGAAGGCTGAATAATTCTGTGGAGCAGCTGACGTTGCAGTACTTCCTGTCTCCATGCAGGGTCTGTTGTCCTTCAAAAGTCTGAGTCGTCTGGCGGACTAAAGAGGGACTTCAGGCGGGTTGTTCCTCCTGACCCGAGCCTTCCGGTTCTCCTGCTTCAGCTTCAGAAGTTTCTGCTGCTTGCGTTTCTCCCGGTACCACAGTTTCTCGCAGTACTCGTCCACACTCTGACTGCTGCTTCCCACCATCTGCAGGTCTTTGTAGCTCCTCAGAGGAGGCGGCCATGAGTTCCTGTGTGGCGGCAGAGGAGCGGCCTCGGTCTGACGCAAAATCCCGGCGGCTCCTCCTCCGGCCGGGCCGGTCCTCACCAGGCTCAGGAGGTCCGGCGGGTTGGGACTGAGGTTCTGCAGGTAGCGGGCCAGATGCAGGCTGCGGTTGGGGATGATGTGAACTCGGTACCGGCCCAGGTTCTGGATGTAGGCGCGGTCCTGACTGGTGCAGGTGTATAGGCCCGCGTCAGTCAGCTCCAGGCGTTGAACCAGCAACCCTCGCTTCATGCTGAGGAAGCGGTCGTCATCACTGAGACGGAGCTGAGAGGACCAGACCAGAGGAAGATGTTAGAGTTCAGCTCATTTCACCTTCAGCGTCTTTATTACAAACTTTAGGTGAGCTGGACAGGTGTCTCTCAAAGAAGACAGAGGTGTTGAAGGACTGACTACAAGAGACTGGAAAACTATCTGATTCAATAATGCACTGGCTTCACCCACTCCGGTTACTAGGAAGAGGAGTTACTTCAGGGAGGGAACTCTGATGCCATGGGGACTAAACGCCAAGGTCTAATGGTGCGTTCACACCAAACATGTTACGTGCATCAACAACTCATCCAACGTTTCAAGTTTGACATGGATGCAGACGCTTGATATTTTGCTTTACACGTTTTGCGCCTGTGGTTTACATTCAAAGTCTATGTGGAGGCGTCATATTAAGTCGCCATATCGTAATTGGCAACTTGCTCTTGGTTCATCATTTTCCTATTCTAAATTATTAAATTATCTGTCACTGCAGACTGATCATGAATTTATTTGGGATATTTTAAAACAGCTTTTATTGAATTTCTAAACTACAATCCTTCATTTTAAAGAAAACTTTGGATCATAACAGCAACATCATTTGATGTTTGAGGAAATCATTAAAAACCAGAGTTAATGTGTTGGAGGAGCCTTGGTGGAAGCAGGTAAACGTGTGTCAAAGGTCAGACCTGAGGAGTTGAATACACACCTGACTGACAGCTTTCTGCTGACTCTCTGACCGCTGCACCGTCCAGCGGAGCTCAGCCTGCAGCGACCGAGGAACGCACTCCAGGAACGTGGCGTTTCCCTCGACCCCATACACCAACTTCACCTCCACCGAGTCGGAGTCTGACAGAAAAACAGCAAACAGGACGGAGAACATGAAATGTGTTCATCTGAAAGCCTACAGGAGTTATAGATGAAAAAAAAGACATTTTTCACTTAAATCAAATTCAATTTAGTTTATTCTCAATGTGCCAATTCAAAATAAATGTAGTCTAAAGGAAAATTACAAAAAAAATAACCTTTTAAATTCAATTATATATACATTCCAATTGATCCTAGTTATCAAACAGTACACTCAATTAATTATTCAAAGTAATTTAAAAAGTTTCTATCTAAGATGAGGTATAAAAATTGCTTGCATTGTGTCGTTGACTTACAGCAATGCCTCGTACTGAGCATGCGACAGTGGAGAGGAAATCTCCACTGATTGTGTTGGAGGAAGAAACCTCCAACACAATCTACCAACTCTGACTGGAGGTTGGAGAAGACAGCAGAATGCACAAAAAGAAACAAAAGAACTGATTTCGATGTTCATGAAAGTAAAACTTGAATAGCAGAAGAGGGAGAACGTTTAGCTGATAGCAGAATTATCTGAGGCGTCGCCTTCATTGAGGAAGGAATCAGACGTAGCTACCATAGAGGGGAAAACACTAACAAACAAAAAGTGAACAGTTGAAATGACTGCAAAAGCAGGAACAAACTGATGCATCAGAAAAAGCTGATATAGTTTTCATGATTTACCATCCTGCAACTTTTAGATGCATCCGTTCTGCTTCACCCCTGAATCAAACGGTCATTCAAACCGTTCATCTGATTCAGCTGTGCTGAACAGGGAACGTATCTGACAGGAAGCTGTCCAGGACTGGACTTGAGTACGCCTGCTGTAGTGTTTTTCTAAATTTGTAGATGCAAAAGAAATCCTTTAAAGGGTGCCACATATGTGCCTCAAGATTCTAATAACAACAGGACAAACTTAAGAGAGAAAGACGTTAAGATCAGTTTAAGATCTTAACGATGAAGATTTCAGTGGTCAAACAGAGGCTCTGATGTTCTCAGCATGAAGAACAAAAAGTCCAAATGAAAACTTATTGATCAGATTGAAACTCAGTGATTTAAACAGGAAACTGGAGATGATCTGATCATCTGGTTGTTTTCAGATCAGCTTCATAATCTGTCCAGATGCTACAAACTAAATGTGACATGAAGTGGATGATGTGGAGTTTAGCTGGAGATCTTTACCTTCCTCAGTGACTGGACACTGACTCCAGGGGTCTCCATACTTCACATCCTGTCTGCGAGCTCGCCTGATACACAAACAGATCAGAATATGAGTCGAGTTTCTAAAATTTATCATCAATAGTGTCTGAATAACAGAACCGCTCAACAGTTGCATTTATTTTCAGATTAAATCACAAGTGGACTTGATTAACGACTTATGAAGGCAGGACCTTATTTAGGGGAGTTAGAATAAAGGGACCTGAATGTAAATGCATGCCACACTTTTCAGATCTATTTTTAAAAACATCAGTTTTTCTATTTTTAATAAGATCTCAGTAAATACATTTCATTTTGTGGATGTAATGCTGCAAAATGTGGAGCAATTTTGATGGTGGGTTTGTGAAGCTGGATATTTTCTATAAAAAATTACAACAGTTGAAAAGAGGGAAAAAAAGAAAATAAAGTGGATATAAGGTGCAAATCCTTTTGTTGCATAAATGAGCAAATAAAGCTTTACTCTTCTGAATAAAGTTTAGTAGAAAATATTGTGTGATACATTATATTAATGAAAGGAAAATAAAATCACGGAACAAAGACAAGAAAACAGAGGGTTTTTATTGTGTTGCCAAGAATGAGTATTATTAACCTGAAATGAAAATATTAGTCTCTTAACTCACTTATTGTCATGAACAATTCTAGTCTGGGCTTTCTGAGTTATTATTATATTGTGAAAAATGTGGTTTATGCTTTCCAATCATGGCAAACACAGAGACATCAAAAAAAGAAGCTGTTCTTTACTACCAAGTGTTGTGTACATTAGTAACATTTAGGCCCATTTGTAATTTAAAGTACAATTAAAGAAAAAATAGTCTTGATTTACATTGGCAGAAACAAAAATCTTCTTCTGCTCCATTAATTATAAAAAACATACACCCATTTATTTACCTATTGTATTCAATTAATTTAATCACTTTTAATATATCTGTTGGGGTATGAGCAGAGCATTATAAGCAATCAAAGTTGTAAAAAACAAAGAACAGTTCTCACCAATTGAGACTCGTTCAAAAGAATCGAATCGTCGTTAACGACGATTCGATTCTCTCAGCAGGTATAACTTGACTTTCTCTGATTATATAAGTATTCCTAGAGTTGTTTTCTTTCCACCGGTATCTTCAGTTTTTCTTCTAAGTGACCCTGTTTTAAGCCACTTATTTATTGTTATTTTTGACCAGCTTGTTGTACTTTAAGCTCAAATCACTGCAAATAAACTGTTGTTTACATGCAGTACCGTGTCGACCACTAGGGGGCGCCTGCGGACCACCAGTTTGAGAAAGACTGATCTAGATCTAGGTTAGTAAGGAGAAGACTGCCATCTAGTGTTTGTAAATAGAAGTTTAAAATATTGGACAGCTGGTAACCTCAGTCCTCCCTGACTGAGCAGCTCTACCTCCTGCTGGTGGGGAAATATCTGGAGCAGTTCTGCCCGTCCCAGGAGCAGTACGGGTCTCTGGCCAGGCAGCACTCGGCGCAGTCGGACCCGTAGAGCTCACACCTCTGCAGCCCCAACTGGACCAGGCCGAGCTCACTGCACACGTACAGCTGCTCCTGAGAGAGGAAAGCACACGAGCACAGGTTCATTACGCTGCTGAGGGTTTAATTCTCCACATCTGTGTTCAGTTTTCTCTCACTTCATCATCCTGATTACAGACCTGAACCCTTCCCTTCCTCTTCCTCTGTTCTTCTTCCAAAATCTGGGGTGTTTTGTCTTTTCTAGCTGACAACTAAATGTGCTTCTCACATTAAATCATGTTTGAATCAAACAGAAGCATTTTCACTGATACTAAAACCCAAATGCAAGAGAAAAAATAATTGCAACTCATCTAACTCTTCATTTGATTTTTTATATTTTTTAGCTTCCTCCAGAAAAACAAAACATTTATCAACCAGATTCAGTCTGAATAATTTAAGTGGTAGAACCTCAAGCTCAACTTTTTCTGACTTTAAATAACTGCTTGGTTCTTTAACAACAAAAAAAGAAAAATTTTGTTCATTTAAAAAGGGCTGCAAGTCAAAAAATAATGATAAAGTGACACCTACCCGTTTAGTCGACAGCTCCATGCTCAGGATAGGAGTCGGAATCTGGGGTCAAAAAATACGATCACCAACGAGAAGATAAAAATATGAATATGTTTGACTTGATAACAATAAGAAAGTGTTGCTGAAACACCAAACTGAAATGTGAAACTGCATGAAAAATTAAATTAATTATGTCTGGTGTCCCACAGGGATGTGAGTTGAGACCACTTCTGTTCATTAGTTTTGGCTAAGGAGTTATTGCTTTAATTTTTATTGTTGTACTAATTACATTAAAACTATTGAAGGACATCAATGACACCAACAAAAAATTTAAACACCAAAAATAAAAATTCCAATATGAAACTAATTTGCTTAATAATTCACTACTTGGGGGACGAAGTCTCTTTATTCTAACTTGTAGCGGTTGCTTTAACATCATGAATTTGAAATGAATCCTGAGGACAAACCTGCAGGAATAAAGGCCGACCCGTTGGTTTGACATGATCCCGCCTGAGTTTGTTTGACTTTCTTTAACAGCAGTCGTCTTTCAGGCGGGCGGCGGTCGAGGAATGCAACATAAAATACTACGACTGACTGCGGGGTCAAGAAACCTACAGAGATTAGAAATCAAATGAGTCCCTTTCTTCTTCAGAGGCCCAAAGTTTCCCCACAGCTCCGTTTTTCTGGGTCACTGACTTGTTTCGGAGTTTGACAAAAGGAGTCGGCGACCTTTGACCTCTCTGAGGCGAGTGAAGGACGCCTCAGAGAGGTCATTTAATAACGATCTGGCTGTTCTCTGACTCAGCAGAAAACCAGAGATGGGTAGTAACTAGTTACATTTACCTGAGTAACATTTGGGAGAAAGAAGCAATATTAGGATTATTTTTGAGTAATTCCATCATGAAGTATCGATACTCTCAGGTAAGTAACATTTCTGGATTCTCTTTCAGTAACTTCACTGAATGAAAAACAAATCATATTTTAACCAAGAAAGTCACCACACACACACCTGCAGGCAGTTTTTGCTAAAGAAATTGATTTTGAAAATATTTTATTTTGTAATTATGTTATTTTCTTGAATAATATTTTAGGTCCTTAAAATACCAAAATCCACTTAACTTTATATTTTGGTGCATCTGATGATGTAATTTTTAAACATTAAATCATTTATATTTTCATTAGTACTTGAGTAACCTTCTCACCAAATACTTTTTTACTCTTAATTGAGTAATTTCTTGGCTACCTTTTACTTTTACTCAAGTAAAAATATGTTGAAGTAGCGCAACTCTTACTTGAGTTACATTTTTTGCCTATTTTACCCACGTCTGCAGAAAACTGAGGAACCAGCAGCAGTTTAGACGACCGGACCAGGAAATCAGTTTGTTCCTGTTTTCATTTAAGTCCTGTTCTTTTAGAAACATCCTCCTTCCAAATAGGTTTACTCCATCCTTTAAAGAAATGTTTGCCTTCCCTAACTAACATTTCTCACACAGATGAGTTTGGGAAATATGTGCCCTTTTATCTGGTTTTATAAAGAATTGTGTTTTTCTGGACTAAAATGTCCCTTTGGGAGCCTGAAGAGGGCCTCATGTGGGGGATCACACGATGCATGGTTGGCACAAGGAGAAACTGGAGCGTTCAGCCCTAAAAGTCCAGCGCAGCTGCAGCAGTCTGCAGAGAAGTCACCTTAAAGCCTGAGCATCTCTGTGGTTCTGAATAATCTCACCTGGAACACGGTGAGTTCCTCCAGAATGACCTCCTCTGTTTCCCAGTTGTCTTTGATGACTGACACAGCCTTCACCACCTTCCCATCGTCTGGAAAACATCACAGCAAGAAGAACCCAGATGGTGAAAAGCTCTGACTTGTCAAATAATACACACACATTGGAGTCATAGCAAACTGTCACTGCTTTGAAATTCTGCAGAAAGGCTTGGATTTTGGACAGAATGTTTTATTTATTTTATTCCATCGCTTCAAGAAATCAAAGTCAAATGCAAAAATCATAGAAGCTTTTCATTTTGTGCCACTTGCCTTTCAGCTCCACAAATATTTGAACTAAGCTACATTAAAGAGGCGGCATTATGTTTATTCCAGCCACATAGTAATATTTTATAGCACAGTCAAGTAACTGTTACTCTGAGTTGTTCTATATCAAATATCTCTTAAGGGAAATTTTACTTCCTGATTTAGAGGCTGGAAATTGGGCCTCTGTCTCTTTAAAAACTCCTGCCCAGGAAGTCGTCACAGCATGACTCCTCTATTAACCCTTTAACAATGTTTTTACCAGTGTTGCATTAAAAAGTAGCTCCTATAATGAGCTCAGCAGCTCCACCAGCTGTTTCCTAATTGCTGGTGGCTAGTCTGAAGGAGCCGAGTGGGGAAGGGCTGGTCAGCGAGGTGGGATCTCTGAAGCTGCAGCTCAGAGGAGGAGTTGTGCCTCGAAGGCGGAGCTAGGTACACCCAGGCGTTTTGCACAGCTGAATGGTTGAAGGAATAACATTATAACATGATGTAAAGCTAAAAAAAAGTTGCTACTATGTGATGCTGTCCGTTTAAAATGTCTCCTGTAGTTAGATGTTGAGACAGCACTGTGGCTGATTTATTTATATGGAGACTATATTGACTTCTATTCAATAACTTTCGTTTTGTACTTTGAGGGCTGATCAACAAAGAAATGAGGGAACAGAGTTGAAGTAATGAGCATCTCAACATCCTCAACGATCATGAATCTGTCAGAAAACTAATAATAAAGAAAGTCATAAAACCACCTGTGTGGGGAACCGAGGAGGTCAGGTTAGCACGTCCAGAACAAATCTCGTCCTGACAGGAGCTTTGCTCTCCACATGTTTCAGGATTATATCAACAAGATATTTTGTTATGAAATATTCCCCCCATCAGATTCCTGGGTTCCTCCCGCAGCCCAGAGACATCCTAGGCCTAAACTGGAGTGGTAGCACTGGGGAGCCGCTGGGACGAGCTCTGACGGAGAAACCAAATCCCCTCCTGCGAGATTCAGAACCAGATGCCTGGAGTTTTCCTTCTTAAAACATCAGGCTGGATGGATAAAAACTCACACATCCATCCATTTCTACCATCCATCCATCTGCCTGTCCATCCATCATCCGCTGCTAAATTTGGGGTCTTGCCATAGGGACAGAGAGACCCAGACATCCTAACAAGACGCCCGAGCCACCTTAACCGGCTCCCACCTGGAGCTTCTGAACCCAAATACTTTAGAAGTAAGTATAATTACAAAGATATGAAATATAGCATTATGTCCAACCATTAGACTTGTACCATTATCTCCATGTCCAGATGACAGACTGATGATAGCTTAGAACCCCTCCCTGCTTCAAACTGAGCCAGACCCCCCTCCCCGACCTGTTGCTGTTTGATTCCAACACATTAGTCACCATCAGAGCTCCAGAAGAAGATCTCTAGTAAATCCAGGAGACATGAACACAAGTGCAGGACATTTTTCCAGTTCTGCTGTGAAACAGAGGGCAGGTTTTATTCAGGCTGTTAATGTGCAGTTCATGGGGTGGGGTGAAAGGTCAAGGAGAGGAATCCACTTAGAGGAGATATATGGAGCAGCTCTGCGCCTTCTCCCCTTCGGCCTGTCACCAGCCACTAAATGACCTCCCATTCATCACAGAACCAGAACCGTTTTATCTGGCAGCAGGTTTCTGCAGCAGCAAAGAGTCCAGATGTTCAAAACGGACCACAAGCTGAATCTCAATCTGACCCATTGAGTTTAATCATTATAAAGAGTCTAAGACCCTTCCCCTCACCTGTCCCCAGGTGTAAGACGTCGTACGGTCCGTCCTGAGCCTCCACTCTGTCCACAACGACCCTCTTTAGAAGGTACGGTGAGTTGACCCGGGTCAGGACGGGTCGGCCGCCCAGAGGCAGGACGGGGTCCCACATCAGCTGGTGCTGCCGCATGAAGCTCACCACCTCATCTGGGAAGTCCTTGGTGGACTTGTGCAGCGCGTCGTACGTCTCACTGGGACACTGAGAGGACAGACGACAACATCAGGAAAACGGCAGGACGGGTCTCAACATGCTGATTTCTGCATAAAGTCAGATTTCCTCTCAGTGAGGAAACATGAAGAGGATGGAGAGATGAGAAACTAAGAGTAGGAAAGATGAATTTATTGAAGGTGTAAAGCAGGTTGGAGCTAACGAGGGAAGACGTGCCGCCCAGTAGAGAAGTGAGAAATGTGGAAGCCATTATTGTCTCTGCGGTGAGACTCAGCTTCATTCTGCCTGATTCGCTGCTGTCATCGCCGACACGCCTCGCCTCTGCTGCACTCAACCGCGTGATTAAACACCGCGCAGAGCGGCCATGACACCCGGCGCGCACAGCGACCTCTGACCTCACGGCGGCTGAAATGTCCCAGAGGAACCGGTGTTGGACCAGAGGAGCTTTCTGAGGTTGGACTCTGATCCCACAGGAAATTCCTAATTTTTCACAAAAACACAAATGCCATCCAGCTTCCAATATATGAGGGATAAATGATGGAGTGTGAGGCTGAATGTGGCAGCTGAACTCAAGAAACAGGAAAATATTCTGGCGGTTACATGCTGACCCTCGGTGGGGCAGTTCTACCACAACCACAGAGAAATCATATTTACATTAAAATATATATTTATGAGTTTATATTCTTCTTTTATGAAACTTCAGAGACTTCATACATCATAATAAAATTTTTTAAATCTATTTGGTTGATCAGAAAACAGCCAGGTTCCCATGTACTTGCTGCTAATTGCGCTGATGGTGGAGAAACAACCATTTGTCCACCCTCATTGGTGGCTAAGCTAACTAGACTGAGCACAAGCTAACATTTGCTAACTCTGCTACACTGCAGCACTAAGACCCGCCTCCTGGCTCTGATTGGTTTTTTCTAGTTAGCACTGGGAGAAAACGTAGGAGCTAGATTTTGTTCACAGAATCTGTCTCATACAATATAATGATAGTTAAAAAGAGTTTTAAAAGAGTTTATAAATTAAGTTTATAAAGCCAAAGCCAACTTTATAAATGAAGTTGGCTTCGGCTTTTTTCTTGCAGCTTCACTCTTTTCATGTAATCCCATAGCGTTTCCCCTGTTGTTGTGACTGATCGCTGCAGGACACCCTGGGGTGGTTACCTTCCTGAGAATGGGAGTATCCCACAGAGATGTTTTCCTATCTTCCTGTTGGGCCTGTGAAGTGACCTTCACCGCCCTGCAGGGTCACCAGCTCCTGTCTGAAAAGCAGCAGTTATCTTCTAGCTGTTGGTGTGTTCAACTCACCGTTCCGGGTCTGGGGTACGGGATGCGGCCCTTGTACTCAACCCAGCGGTAGTCGGGTCCTTCTCTGTGGGCAAACGGTCCGTTGAAGGCGGCGCGGATGGACGCCATGGAGTAAACGCACACAGCCGATCCCTGGAAGATGGAGCTGCGGAGAGAGAGGACCGACCGGTTGATCAGCGGGGCAATCAACTGTCAAACCGGTGAGAAACAAAACAGCAAACAGCAAGAAAAACTCAAATTAAATTGTGTTATTTACAAAATAACGATAAAAGTAGCAACAGAAGAAGAATAAAACTACAAGAAGGTGGAGAAATTATTAAAGTTTAAGTATGTGACTTTTTAAAATATATATTTCTTTACATATTTATTAAATCTATCACTATGTGGTGACAGTTTGAAATGAGACACATAATATGTGGAAAAACTGCTTTAGGAACAACCAATCAGAGTCAGGAGGCGGGTCTTAGTGCTGTCAATCACCATCAATGTGGCACTGCAGCAAACATAGCTCGTCATGAATGCTAATGCTAGTTAGCATGGCCACTGATGGTGTGGATAAACACTGATGACGGCGTTTATCCGCCATCAGTTGTTTCTCTGTCATTAGCATTTCTAGCAGCGAGTACATAAGGATTATTGACAGCGCAAAGACCCTCCTCCTGGCTCTGACTGGTTGTTTTTGGTTGGGAGAGTTGCATTTCTTCAGACCGCAGTAGTAGCTCAAGGAGGAGATTGATTTTTCAAAGATTATCTGTCTCATAGCACACCTGGTGACGGTTTTGACAAATATGTACAAAACAATTTGTATTAAAGTTACTTACTGCAGCTTTAAAGAAGGAAAGGAGGAGGGAGTGGAAAGAGAAGTGGCTCTGCTTTTCTACATTGAGGTTAGAAAAACTCAACCTGCTGGGCCCCTACACCTTTGACCCCAGGCACCCACCCAGACCTGACCTCTGACCCTAAACTGGGAGGGTGTGCACGCGCCAGCCGGGCGGCGGGAGGTCAGATAATCTGCAGAAGTTTCTTTTAGCAGGTGAAGCTCACGGACTCCAGCTGGATTAGATTATTTATAACCAGATTGATCAAAACATAAACAGGAGGAAAACTGATCATTTCACTAATTACAACTAAAAAAATCATTTATTATAAACATACTGTAGGAAATTAAAGAACCATTTCATTTCTATTTTCAGGTTTAAAAATGAAGAAAATGTTTCTATTTGCAAAAACGAAATGGCTCGTTTATTTTCTATCTTTGTGAAAAATTATTTTGTGGAAAGTTATTAGTTTATTAACTCCAATAGAGAAGCCTGTCACAATGAAACATTTTGCTGAATGATAAATTGTCCCAGAAGGTTTTGCGATAAACAATGTTATTATTGTTTTGCGAACAAGTTCTCAACAAATACTACTCTTAGTGTCTCCTCTTAGTGTCATTCTGTTGTTAAAATTATTAAGATAATAAAATAAATAAACGGCTAAATCCTGCATTTGTTATTGTATCTATATTTTAAAAAGTTATTATGAGATGTCAGGGAAACGAGTCGTCCTCCTATTTTATTCTGTGCTTTTCTTTCTTTTTAATTCAGTTGATCATTGTTTTATTATTCTTTTTCGTTTATTACAGCGCTTGACTTGATTTAGTCGGTTTTCAGACGATCTCTCTGGTTCAGCTTGAAGCACCTGCTTTCATTTTGTTTTAAAAACTCTCCCGTTTTTATGTCTTTGACATGATTGTAGCAGTTTCTCACCTGGAGGTGGTGAAGACGCCATAGATGGTCGGGTTCTGAGGATCCTTGGTTTCCAGAACAAAGATGTCCTCTAAAACAAAACAGACAAATCGAGATTGCAATGTTTTGTCACTTTATGTTCTCCATAAATTAGCCGATTGAACTCAGTTTATTAAATGTTCATTTTTCATTTTTAAAGACGAGATCAAAAAACGTTTGACTACAAAATATCAAAGTAAACAAACTTCAAGAAAAGTGAGAATCCTGAGTTTTGGTTTAGCGTTCTCAAAGGTAATGTTAAATTAAAGCTGAAATATTTTATTTAAAATATTTTTTACATATTTTTTAAACTGTCACTGTGTTGTGACAGTTTGGTATGAGAGGTAATCTGTGAAAATAATCAAGCTCCTCTGCCTTCTAGAAACAACCAATTAGAGCCAAGAGGCGGGTCTTAACGCTGTCAATCACAATGTTGTGTGGCGCTGCTCATCCCCATCCTGCTCCTCATCCCACCTTGCTACTGCAGCTAATGTAGCATGTTGTGAATGCTCAAGCTAGTTAGCATGACTGCCTGCGACGATGGATAAACGTTTTTTCTGTATTTCCACCACTACACAATTAGCAGCCAGTACATGAGGATGACAGACAGCACTAAGACCCTCCTCCTGGCTCTGATTGGTTGTTTCTGTTTGGGAGCGATTCATTTCTTTACACGGCAATAGTAGCTCAGGGTGGAGCTTTAGTACATTCATTTTGTTCGCAGATTATCTGTCTCATAATAAACTGTTACATGACGAGTTTTTAAAAATATGTAAAAAAAAAAAATCATATTCTTTATAACAGTTAGATGGAGTAAGAAGAAAGAATGGGTCGGCGTTACCGAGCTCATCGAAGTGAGTATCGACTCCCGACGGGCCGGGAACCGAGCAAACTAATCGGGCTTTCAGGAAGGTGGTCCAGCGGTTGATCAGACTCCTCTTCCCACCAACGTCATTCTGCAGGAAGGAGAAACAAATATGCCATGAAAGAGTGATTATAAAACTGAAACAGGAAGTTGGGTCAGGCCTAAGCAACATGGAGTTTTAATGTCTGAATGATTCAAGGTCAGAGCTGCATGAAAAACCTCCTGAAAATGAATGAAAAGCAGGAAAAATCAGAGGAACTGTTAAAAGAAGGTATGGTTGTTTTATTTAATTAAATAAAAGCTGCATCAGGGTTTTATTGAAAACATTTATAATCCTTCTTTGACTGAAGCGTTGTTTACCTTGCAGACCCGAGCCACCCGGCTGTAGACCCTCTGGTCCCACTGGCCGGCCTCCACCGCCTTCTCCTTAAAGAAGAAGTAAACTTTATCGTCGTCTGGACTGTGAGTGTCAGGGATGGAGAAGGAGCCCACAAAGTCCGGCTCTGTGGGGGGACAGGAGGCGTTCATGTTGGAAAACCGATGCAGCCTCCAGTTTCTCTGCTGTCTAGAATGAAGAAATGCATCATGGGAAGAGGCAGCTGCTCACCGTTGAGCCAGTTGTGATCGTAGGCCTCGGTGCGGATGTAATGCTGACTGCTGCCCTGAACCGAGGTGCAGAAGATCGCCGCGTTGGCCCCCATGAAGTCGACCGAGGTTCCTGCATAAAGTTCACCATCTGAGGGGAGAAACGACAAGATCGCTGCAGGGTAAAGGTCACTGCAGGGTAAAGGTCATGAGGCATTTTGTAGGTGCTAGCATCACAAACTGCTTTGGCTCTTCAAGTATTTCCTGCAACCAAGATTGTAATAGTTTGGGGTTTTCTTTATTGTTTAGTTTTATTTCCATGTTTGTACAATTCAATTAGTTTTAGAGTGTTTGGTAGTTTTTAGTCATTATTAGTTAAACATTTCTTAGTTTTTCTTTATTTTTTATTAGTTTTAACCGTAGTTTTAGTTTTTCCATAATTAGGATAATCTTCAGGTGCAGAATTCATAAAGACCAAAGTATTGTGAATATGTTTACATCGAATTGATAATTAATACTCAACAGAAGAGTATTAATTATTTCTGTGCATCAGAAGAAAAGCAGCAGGTTTGTTGTTTCAGTAAAGTTGCAGAAGGACATCCAGATGAGGACAGATGTTTCATCCAGCTGTGAAACCTCCATGAGACAACATGAAGCTCCAGCTGACCCCTGGGGTCTCGGTCAGGAGGATCTAAAGTTGCTGTGTTTAGTGTTTAGTGTGTTTAGCGTGGCGTCAGCAGTGAAATAACTCCCAGGGACCACACACACCTCGACTCAGCACTCAGCCGGCGAGCGGACAGGCCTCGGACGGCACGCTGCTTAATGTCACCAGAATATGGAGAGAATGACGTAAAACCATTTGAACATTGTGTGATTGTGAGGACCAACATTGTAAAACAAATAACAAATAACAAAAACTGAAATTAGGAAAACATTTTTGTTAACTGAATAAATAAAAACGGTAATTAATGAGGGAAAGGACTATAACTAAGTGGAACTATATTGTGTGTTAATAATACAAACTAAAACATACTGAAATTATAGATGTCCTTTGTTTTCATGTTTATGAATCTATCAACCTTTCAAACTGATGTGAAGATACAACACAAGCAGTTTACGTCAGCTATAGCACTCCATACTCCTGGCGGCGCCTACGCTGGTCTGCCAAACGGCCACAGCAAAAGCTGGGAGAAAACGCCAGAGTCAGTTTGTTGTTCAACAATAATTTATTACATTTTTTTTTTTAATGGTATCTTCTGTCGAGTATTCATAACCCGATCAATGTAGACATAATCACAATACTTTGGCCTTTTGAATCAGCACCTAAAAACTAAAACTGCTATTAAAACTACTAAAAAACAAACAAAAACTGAACGTTTAACTAATAATAACTAACAAACACACTCTAAAATTAATTATACCAAACTGAATTAAATTAAAAATCAGGAGGAAATAAAACTGAGCTATGAAAAACCCAGAGGACGGGTGCGTGGTACCGGTCAGCCTGGCAGCGAACGGCTCTCTGGGACTGAAGGGACACTTTCCTCGACCCGATTCGACGGCGTGGGACAACCTGAACCACGGCTCCTGCAGGAGAACGAGTGATGAAGAGAAGATTCTCTGGCTCCATTTTGTTGCACATCAGAGAAAAAGACAATGAAACTTTACAGAAAATAAAAAAGGAATTTAGTGTTTCTTTGCCAGCGATTTAAAAAATATATATTCTGCAGGTTTTCTTTTGTGTTTCCTGTTAGTTGCTTTGTGAGATTTTGCACATTCTTTGTGTTTCTGTTGAATTTTCTTTCTGAACACATTTAAGTAAAATTACTTTTGTTAAATCTGCTCTTGGTTCAGACTGTAACTGTAACTGGTAATGGACTTTCTGTTTGCTATTTCATATTTTAGATATAAGCATAAATGTTCATTTTACAACCACAATACTGTAAATGTAAAGAAAAAGTATTGTTTATTTTTGCTTGATTATAACACAAAGAATGAGTTCTGTACTATTTAAAGAGTCTATCATTTCCAACTCTTTGAAAGCAATTTTAAAAATTTACATTGGATTTATTTATTTTTTATAATACAAAACAAGTGACAGTTAGACAATAATAGCATTGTATAATATTATCGTTTTCTTCATAATTTCTTCATAATTTTCCAGAAACTCTTTAAAATTGCCTCTTTCCTCAAATGAGCTAAACATATCTCTGAGAACATAGCAAACATGCAACTTTCAGGTAATCAATATGTAGTTTAAAGGTAAATAATCAAATAATTGGTACCTCTGGGTTCTGGCTGAGCTGCAGGTAAGTACACTGTGGGTTGAAGGCGCCGGTGCCACAAACGTAAACATGAGTCTTATTGAAAGGCTGCAGCACACGGACAAAGTTGGCACAATCTCTCTGGAAGCAAACAACATGAACATCCAGAATGTGTTTAAAAACACAGAAAAACAGCAGCTGGAAAAAACGACTTAAAGCAGATTTCAAATTCTTAAATCCTAAAACAGATGATCAGTATATGAGGAGAGAAATAAATAAACATTTGTCTAATTATTTTACCTCCAGGCTCTTGCCTGCCAGCCTGCAGTGCTCCACATGTTCTCGGGCTGCAGGCCAGTGGATCTGAAGGACAAAATAAAGAAAATATCCAAATAATAAACTTAAAATTGAAACAAAGAAGGAATCAACCACTAATGGAAATACCTGCTCATTTTAAACCCTGAAATCTAATGTACAAAATTAAAGAGAAATAAGATCATTAGTAGAGGTTACCCAATTATAAATATTGATAATCTCCTGGAGATCTGTTGCTTAGGGATCAGAAAATTAGGAAAACAGAGAAAAAATAGGGATTTTGTTTATAAATCACTGAACCTCTTAGCACCACAATACATTAAAGATCTGCTGTTGTTGTATCAACCTTCCAGACCCCGCAGGTTCTGGTTCTGGTTCTGCTCTGCACCCCCAGAACCAGAACCAAACGAGAAGAAGCAGCATTCAGCTTCTATGCACCACAAATCTGGAACAAACTTCCAGAAAACTGTAAAACGGCTGAAACACTGAGTTCCTTTAAATCTCGACTAAAACCCACCTGTTTAGAGTTTTATTTGAAACGTAATCAATTACAAATTTAATGATGACACTTGACTTAATGTCATGTTTTGACTGTAGATCAAAACATGACAGTCAAAACATGTTTTGACTGTCAAGTGCTGCATGACTTTGTGTTTTTGTGTTATGATGTAAAGCACTTTGAAATGCCTTGCTGCTGAAATGTGCTATACAAATAATTTAGATAATATTCATTGTTTTTAATATTTTAAAGAGCCACAACCAATAAATCTCTTTATTCCTCCTGTTGCGATCCAAATATATTCAGATTTATAAACTTTGGAGATAGTGGGGAAAAGATGAGTAATAAACCAGCAGTCCAGAGTTTTTTTCACTGATAAGACTTTAAGTTGAGCTTTGCTGCATCTTATTTACCAAAAGAAATAATAATGAACTCCAAGCAGCTCTGATGAACAGTTCGACACCTCACCTTGTGGACGGGCTGGTCCAGGTTGTCGGGGTTCAGCAGGTAAATGTGGTCTTTCCCTCCAACCAGCAGCCATCCTCTGTCCTCGTCCAGCAGCAGGACCTGGTAGCCCGCGCCAACGCCGGCACCCCAGTAGGCCGCCGAGCCGTTCCTCACATCTGGAAGAGTCAGGAACATTCAGGGGTTTATTCACCGTGAAATTCTTCACACATTCAGTCCTAAAACTGCAAAATTAAAAGGAGACAGTAGACAGTAGATAGTCGCTGGGTTTGCACAGGATGCTGAGTCTGTCGGACCTCAGATCTTAGTTTAAACAGGAACAACTGGAGCTTTTTGGATCAAAACTAAAGATGCTGTTAAGCACTATATCTATCAACCAATCAGAGGAAAGAAGGCGGAGTTCAGAGACCGTAACGTTTTTAGCTCCAAGAGCTCTGCTAGCTTGCAGCATCTGGCAAACAGCAGGTCTCCATCTCTATAAAGCAATCATTTCAATCCATATAAGTTTCTATTTACATATTTTTAGACAGAAAACAACCAGTTTTATTCCTCATCTTTCTGGATCCAGAAGTGCTTGCTTCCCCTCAGTAACATGAGCCTTCACTGTGCTCTATAACCTCCAGGTCATGTTTTGGTTTCTCTGTATCAGTTTAATGTAAAATCAACTTTTTTGAGCTTTTCATCATGTTATAATGTTATTCCCTCATCAAAAACTTCTTTCATGAATGTTTGAGAAATCCTCTAATCTCCACGGCAACCATTCAGCTGAGCAAAACCCCTGGGTGGACCTAGCCCCGCCTTGGAGGTACAGCTCCTCCTCAGAGCTGCAGTTTCTGCCTCACAGGACATTCCTCCCCCTCTCAGCTCCTTCAAACTATCCAGAAGCAATTAGCAAAAACCTGGTGGAACTGCTGAGCTCAAAATACAAACTACTTCTCAATGTAACGCAGGTAAAAACGTTGTTTAAGAGACAGAGGCCCAATTTAAACATGTTAAATGAGGAAGTCAAATTTCGTTTAAGTCATATTTGACATATATCTTACTTTTAGAACAAATGAAGGTAAAAAAAAAAGTGCTATAAACATGTAATACTGCCCCTTTAAAATTGATTCTACAGGCGGCTGAAGCTGCCTTTTCTCACTCTGCCTCTGTGTTTTGGCCTCATTCTTCACAAATTAATTCCTCATACGTATCTGAGTTTACCTCATACCAGAGCCAGTCGGTCTAGTTCATTTTTCCACATAGCTGCAGCTTGAACCTGGCGGCTCCTATATTAATAAATCAACAGTAATGTAACCCAGCACTGCAGGTCAGGAGAAAACCTTCCCTCTGTGTGTTTTAGTAACTCTGTGCTGTGGTTGAATGCCTCATAACTAAAGTCAACACTCACGCTGCACACACACACCGATTGGCCCCCGTTGTCCCCGGGGAGGCGGCGTTAAAGCAGGCAGAAAACAACCTGGAGAAGCAGAGCAAATTAACCCTGAAGCTCCAGCTTTATGATCTGTCGGCTCAGGCCCCCCGGAGCCGGAGGACCAACCGCTGCAGCGCCGCTGCCAACCCGACGACAATCCAAGCAGAAACAGCAGAGCTCAGGAATCAAAACCGTTTCGTAGCAGGAGGCGTCGGCAGCCATCAGGCTCCCAATTATTTCTACTTTTCATTCATTGGAAGTGAAGCTTTTCTGGCCGACTGCAGGTTCCTCACAGCTGACACCAATTTATCGCTGTAACTTCATCCCTCAGTTATTTGATTAATTTATTCTCATGTAATGAGTAAAACTCTGGAGCCAAACTTTAAAAATGTGGATAGAAAACTCCTTTAAATATGAAGAATTTTTACAGAAAAGCAACAGCCGGAACCTTCCTATCCGTGCGTTTCTGGTACGCCCGTAAATCTGACGCACAAGCGACATCCGCTAACAGCAGCGATGGCAGACGAAGCCCCTTCTCTTGACTGGCGGCAGAGCTAGGCATGTATTTATTGTAATTTATTTATTACAATAAATGTTTATCATTTATTGTAATAAATTTCTTATAATAATTTTGATTTAAAATTCTAATTAATTATGTTTAAAATCCCCAAAACTGCCCATAATGTCAGGATTATTAGCTTTCTCCACTGTTTGTTCAATAAAAGCATCAATAAATATAAATAAATTTGAAAATATGATTAAATATAGTTACTTTCAGTGATACAAATCAAACTTTTTTATGTGTTTTTGAAGAGAAGTATTAGTGTTTGTGTAACTATAATTGCTGAATCATGCAGTAAGAGCCATAAAGTTACATAAATAATTCTTAGTTACTTTTATTGATATCACAGTAATACCACAAAATATCATGAAAAACTTTAAGTCCATCAATCTGATGGTTAAATAACCTAAATAACAGATTCAAAAATATAATTATTATCTTTGTTGTTGACCTCATCTGTCAAATAATTCAATAAAAATGGTTTTTGAATTGAAAGGCTGCTTATTTTGTTGTTTTCGATTGATTACGATGAGTTCAATTGAACATTTGAATTGATTCCACCACCAGCTAAAACATGATCATAACATTTGGAGCCTACAGCTTTTAATTATCAAAAGAAAAATGAAACCATGAGTTTTGTTCTCCTGATTTCTGCATCTCATCCTGTAAACTTATAGTTCCTGACAACAGCAGCTCGAAATTTTAACTTGAGTGAAAGCAGAAAATTTCTTGCAGCTGAATTTGCACGTCCATGTTTCTGCAGATCAGCGCCAAACAGAGCTGTCAGTGAGGAGAGTGGAGCGAAACGGCCCCCCGCGGAGCATGCAGAGTACCACCGTCACTCATGCGTACGCACTGCGTGTTCAGGCTCTGAATGCAGCACGCCACATTTGCTGCACCGTTCTGAAAGAAATAAATCACAGCCGTGACGAGCTGACAGGTGACGGCAGAGACCCGGCTAGCCAGCCGGCCGTAGAGGGAAATTTGAGGAACTGCAGAAGAATGCAGTCAGATTTGTTTACACAGCCTTTATTTGGAGTCCTGCTGAGGAAAATAAGACATGATGGATGAAAACAGCTGCTGCGCCAGGCTCAGAAACTCAATCAGTGACCAACAAGTCCAATCAGATTCTCAAGCCTCATTTGTCGGCTTTGCTTTGTGTCTTTATTACATAAAACTTGCTGAATTTGTTTAGTTCAGGTGCTACAAACTAATCCTGGATGGTGCAACTTGTACACCAGAGTGAAGTTGTCCCCCTGCGACATCACGGTTCAAACCTGTGGGAACTCGTATCAGTAATGTATCAGTAACGTACCCTTTAGATTTAAGAAAAATAACCTTTAAGTTTCTGGATAAATAGTCAGAAAGCTGTGGTTTCATCAAGGGTAACCTATAAGTCCTCAGAAGTCACCAAAATACAAACTGGTAGTTCTGGAAATCTTTCTACAAAAGTGACCAGATTGTTCAATAAAAGTCTCCTCTTCTTCATTTAAATGTCATGATGGACGAACAAACTGCTAAAAATAAAAAGTAAGAAACTGGAGGAGGAGATTTAAGTCCAGGAATTATTTATGGAGCTTCTGCTCTTCTCTCCAATCCTCCAGGATCTCATCCATCAAGCAGCCATGATGGCAAATCGACCACAAAATGAAAAGTAAACACTGTGGGAGATATCAGAGGGGGGGCGGAAAATGTGACATGAAGCCCTGAAGAAGCAGCCAAGAGTTTACATCAGTCAGTGGAAATCTGTTATGTTTGACTTCAGGTTTTCCAGTAGTTTTAGACGGGAAGATATAAAAACACTCTGGCTTCACGCCGTTATGGCAACCAAACCTGCCTGCAGAACAACACTCCAGACAGCTGGTGTCAACAGAACTGTTCTGTTTGACGAGGAAGAAGCTTCTGGATCCAATCAGACCACTGGGATCACGGAGAGGCCCAAATATAGAAACTACGTCCACAAGTTGTTCAGTGAAATGTATGGGACCAAAGGTCTTCGCTCCAATCTTCATCTTTCCATCCCTGCAGGTTCTGAATTATTGCTCAGACTTTAAATCTCTGCTGCAGTTTAATTTTCTGTTTCATTACGATAATATTGTTATAACGGCTGCAGGCACAGGATCATAATGCTCTTGTTTCACGTATGGTTTGTGTACAGCAGCTAGCTAGCTAAGGATGTGAACTACGCTAGCTGAGGATGTGAACTACGCTAGCTGAGGATGTGAACTATGCTAGCTGAGGATGTGAACTACGCTAGCTGAGGATGTGAACTATGCTAGCTGAGGATGTGAACTATGCTAGCTGAGGATGTGAACTATGCTAGCTGAGGATGTGAACTATGCTAGCTGAGGATGTGAACTATGCTAGCTGAGGATGTGAACTATGCTAGCTGAGGATGTGAACTATGCTAGCTGAGAATGTGAACTATGCTAGCTGAGGATGTGAACTACGCTAGCTGAGGATGTGAACTACGCTAGCT
>CAEFZY010000580.1:0-17503 GCA_903066815.1 Brachyrhaphis roseni
GTTAATACAGTAAACATTCTATGTTATATTCAGTTTAACACCATCCCAGATGTGATTTTCTAAAAGACTTTTAATTGGGGCGTGAACCCAACATTCTTCCTTTTCCCAGAGTGAAGTTATACTGGCTCACAAAAATGCCAGTTTTATAACCTCCTGTTCCTCGCCCTGATAACAGAAGCAGTTCAAAGAGAGTTCACTTAAGTCATTTACACATAGTTATCCTGGTGAGAATATTCAATATACCTTTTAATATAATAGAATGAACTGTATGAAACACTAAAATAATAATTTTCCTCAACAATATGAGTTAACATGATACCTATTATTTGCATATGTCCACCTAGAAAAGAAAAAAAAAGATTTATAGAATTTCATTAAAATAAAAGAAGGAAGTGATTTTTCTTATTTGCATTCAAAAGCACGCATGCACGCCTGAAATGCAAATTAGCCACCATATTAATAATACTGTAAAATCACTTTTCCTAGTCAAGAAGCAAACATGCATGCTGAAGTTTAAAGATGGTTTAGTAAAGGAAATGTATTATAGTCCATAACCTTGACCAGTATTCCTAGGTCACCTATTATATTCAATAATAGCTGCCATTCAAAAAATTTAATGGGTAATAATCAAAAAAACATTTCTGTGAAACTCCTCTGTGGTTTAGGGTGTTTGCCTGCACACAGCCTAAACCACCATTATACTAGCATTTATCATTTATTTTCAAAGTTCAACTGGGAGAAAATGTGCAATATAAAAAATATATTTTCAATGAAATGTTATTTCTAGAGATCATCTTAGGGAAATTCATCCTCCATTGGGGTCTGACCTGAACTTTGTGAGCCACATAACTGTTAAAGAGTTTTGCTAAGCACCCAAAACATAAATGATCTAATACTGCTTCTAGTTGGATACATTCTTTTTCATCGTCTTTCCATTCTGCATGAAACCTTACACTCAGTTCCCATCAGTCACAGCATCCTCCCTCTCTCCTCCACACACTGTGAATAAAACATATTTTACATTTAAGTTACAAAAATCTTTAGAATCACATCGAAATGGATCTCGCAAGGGCATTCAGAATCTTCATTTTATTAACCAACACAGGCAGAAAATCTATTTTAAAAAAATCTATTGTGAGATCAGTTCCTTCTTTGTCAGCCTACCAATTTGACTTTCCCTCATACACTGTCATTCTTCTGAACCATCTGTCTCCGCCTACCTCCTGCTCCTCAGCCTGTCCCAGAGTGTTGAGTCACTCCTTTAGGGGTGAGGCGGAGTGTGCAGAACAATCCCTCTGTCTCTGGCCTATCAGCCGTCCTTTGATAGAGCTGCAGTTATTGATTAAAATGTCTGAGGGCTTGTCCCTTTGGGGCCCAGAAGCTTAATTCAACCCTCTCCCTTCAGTCTTCACACTCACTCTTCCTCTCCATATCTGTCTTTCTGCCAGATCACTCACTGGCAAGTTGTAAATGTTGCCATTTCCTCTTACTGTCCAACATGGTGCATGGGAAGAATCAGATGTGTGTAAAAAGGTCTGAATAAACCAATCAATATTGATTCTGCTTGGCTTTCTTTGGGTTTATGGAGCGCCACTGCCATTATGTGCAGATGCGATATTCTTGTAAATGCAGGATGGCTGGAACTTAGCTGCTCTTACAGCATGATCTGTTACTATTTCTTTGAGAACAGCCATCTGCACAGCAGGATGAACTACATAAGTGGTTAAAATTTCCCAAAGTTTCTGGATGAAGAAGGTGAACTTCCAGTGGCGGCTCCAGAATTTTTTTTTCTGCAGGTGCTAAGGGGGAGCTAAGCATTTTACTGAGGATGCTAAGATGGATCTTTTTTTCCCCAATAGTTATCAACACACAAGCATTAGTATTGTTATTTTAATCTAACTGATTTGCATTTATTTGACGCTTAGACAGCACGAAGGCTTGAGCCATTAGCTAGATTACAATCTTCTGTACGTGCTCCAAATTAGTCAAAGTTTGAGCCTGTCACAACAATTAAGAGATATAGAGAAATATGTATGCCATAAAACCGCTTTTAATACTACAAAAGTGAAATATACTGCATCCAAAAAAAGTCACACTCATATTTTGTTGGCCCAACAAAATTATTTACTGTAGCATCAGCATCAAAAAGCTTTATAAGCGAGGAATGCTGTACAAATTCAATATGCCACAAAGATTTTCAGTGGGGTTAAGCTTCACACAAGTATGTGTGAAAATGTCTCATGTTCCTTGTCACACTCTTTCACAATTAGATGAACCTTGGCACTGTCATCTTGGAATATGCCCGCGCCATCAGGGAAGAAGAAAACCACTGATGGAATAACCTGGCGATTCTGTACATTTATGTTATCAGTTGTTTCTGAACTTAGACCTGACCAACTGCAGAAACCCCACATCATAATACTACCCAAGCAAAATGCATGACGAGTGAGTGCATAACTTCAGCTGTCTCTCTTCTGACCCTGACGGACCGTCACTCTGGAACATGGTAGACTCCAGGGTCCAATCCTTGTGCTCTGTAGCAAATTGATTCCTCTTTTACCCAATTAGCTTACTGATTAGTGGTTTTCTTAAGACTAAATGGCTCGTCAGTCCCAGTGCATGGACTCACACTTAAAGAAAGTTTTTCATTGCTTTCTTTTATGGGTGTAGGGATCGATCGACCCCGATTTCCTTATTTTGTGTGATCGATGACCAGCCGAAACTTGCATGTGAAACCGATCTTATCCAGTCTTATCTACTTCTGCAGGGATCAGGAAATCAGCCATTTGCTCTGCTGTGGGAACGGACAGACTGACAGACCTGCCCACCAGGTCACGTCTGAACACGTGTAGCAACAACAGTCAATTCATTGTTGCCAAATTAGCAACTTTTTGCTATATTTCAAACAAAATCTGTCAGGTCAGGATTTTTAAACATCGGTGATCACCCAGAAAACTACAATTGATTCACCATTACATTTTTTAATAAAAGCAATCAATTGCTGTGATAAATGAAACGACTGTTAACATAAAGTATATTTAACAGATATTGAAGAAGTACTGGCACATATCTTGAACATGTTTACATATTGACAGAATGTTCCTAAGGAAAACCCTTGAAAATGTTCTCTTTTCATCTATATCAATCTATTTTTATCTATGTTCTCCATCTTTCAATCTTTATCTTCCGTGTCTTTCTCTGTCAATCATGTAAATATTTCCTTGCCAAGCAAAATCTGATACAGCCAGGCGCGTAGTATTTCCTCTCCGACAGCCAAGCCAGGTTGAAACATTTTATTCCGTGATGACTGGATGTTTGCAGGGTTCATGAAGCACTTGGACTGTATACTTTTACCATCGCCATATGTACCAGGAGTAGCAGTTACTCCTGTTGCTACTCACAGGAGAGTAAAGACCGAGTCTAATTGCAGTTTTTGAACTTTGCACATGCGAACCTAGCAAGAGAGTTTGAGAGATGACTTCTCTCAAACTCTTCAGAGATGACTTCTGTCATCTCTGAAGCACAAATAAAAAACATGAAAAATGATCAATACAAAGGCAACAAAGACACAAGAAATGATGCCATGTTCAGCCGGTTACAACTGTCCTGCTTCAAAAATGGTAACTGGTAATACGGCCTGTACCTGTACAGCCCTTCATCAAATCCAGAGAGCCCCGAAACGCTTCACACTGCATTCAGTCATTTACCGATTCACGCACACGTTCACACACTGATGGTGGCAAAGCTTCTGGGTAGTAGCCACAGCTGCCCTGGGGCAGTCTGATGATTTACTCAGGTCAGCAGTGTTATACATTGTTCATCTAAAAAAATACTAAATGTGAAAATGTTCTGCAGACTTTGAGGATATCCTGGTTTCAATAAGCTTCTCCTTAATTAATCTTCCACAAGAAAACAGAACCTCTCATGATTTTATGGGTCAGTTGCCTTTGTAAATTCAGAACATTTTGTTTGCATGTGAAAACAGCTACATTTATTCTAACATTATTTTATATGACGAGTCATAATTGTGTTTAATAATCCATGTTACACTTAATTCACTGTGCTTATTTATTTCCTTATTTTAATCCCACTTGGAATCTGTTTACTTTATGACTGAGTTAAAAAAGCAGAAATAAAGCCTAAAATTATATTTCTTCAACTCAAAATTTGAGGAATTTTTCCAGATTTACGCCAATATAAGACAAAGTAAAATGCTACAGTTTTGCATATTCCCAGGTAAGCTGTACAAAAAAAAGACAAATATTGTCTTTGGGTCATGAAGACCCTAAAAGTCATATTGCATTAAATCCAATTCATAGAGTCAATTACACACCACAAATAAATCAAAATATTTTGGTTTTAAGATGTATTCTTTAGGAGACAAAAACATGATAAAACATGGTTTTCTGAAGCAGACCACTGCCTGGACACTGCCTTCATTTGACAGCAACACACTAGAGATGAGGGTGTCTAGAAATGCGAGAACATATATCTCATATATCTTAAAATGTAACAATATTGCCACCTGGTCAGTATGTGTGCCAGAGGGCAAAAAGAGTGGGAAAGCAGAGTGGGAAAGAACATGTTCTTGTGACATGAAATGAGAGGAGGAGCACAAAGCATTTGTGCTCAGATGTCAACAAGCAGCCTAAAGTGATCCAAAGATCAAATTGTGCATAGTAATTAAGTTACTAATATTTCTCCATATGTAAAGCTGTACATTTCGATATCTGAGCAAAGATTAAACTTATTTAAGATTTTTTGTGCAATAAATAAATCTTAAATTAACCCCATAATTAGAGAGAGAAAGTGTATTTTTGACATCTACTATACCTAGTTTTGATGAAGAAGCTGCACAAAAACTGCTAAATTAAAGCAATTTACAAGCAATGTCACCTTATCTATTTATGGCTTAAGGACATTGCCTGAGCAATTTATAAACTTTATTATCATCAAGGTCTTATGGTATGAGACTTATTACCTTTAACGTGGCTGAACTTATTGTATTATAAACTCATTAAATTATTGAGTGCTACGAAGTACCTGCAATGCAGATTTTACTCTTGAGAGCCAATCAAAATGCTGGACATTGTCTTAGTGTGTCTGATGGAAATACTCTCACTTGTTAATTTAATGCTGCTCTAAAAAAACAAACATCGGTATCAAGTTACAACAGTTAGGATGTCTGAAGGCAAAGCAAAAAGCTTACAACCATCTCACAACAAAAGTATAACACACCTAATTAATTAGTTAACATCCATTTGTCAGACTCCCAAAGTCACTTCACACAGGATGCTGGCTATGCACTTATCACATTTACTACTAAATTTAGCTCATGTTTGTTTTAGAATTGTGTTTCTCTACTCCTGTCAACATCTGATATTAAAAATAAATTCTCAGTATGTTTTAAATTAGCATACTGTCCCTCTAGTGTTTTACCAGACAGTGTCCTTAAAGTTAATCCCTTAAACACATTAATCTCGTTTTTAATTTAACTACAATCTTACAAATATCTAAAGCTAAAAAGGATTTACAAATCAGCCTCATGAGTGTTTGATGACGCCACACTGAGTTTCACCAGTGCTCGTTTCCATACACACACACCTTTGTCCTTTCTCTCTCTTTTTGCCTCTCTATGTACCCAAACACATGAACTCACAAGAATCCACGAACAGAATGTCTAAATTAAATTTTAATAGGACATTTCAGTTTTGTGAAAGGTGCAGATTTATTGTCTAGAATATGACAAATGTGATTCAAAATCAACGTGAAACCTGCCATTATGAAACGGGACAAAATTCATGTAGGGGAGACCAGAGAGGTGACCACACTAAGCATTGATTAAAGATCTTAGTTGAATTTGAGTTTACTTTGTTAATAATAAAACCAAAAAAAACTCTAAAATTGATGGCTAACACTGTACATTCACAGTATAAGCTGTCTAATCTGTGATGTTGCCAGGTGATGGGTTGATGCACCTCATCACTCAAGTAAGAGGTGGTTTAAATAGGAGCTGCTTTATTGACTGAGACACACAATAACTGCTAGCAAAGTGCCCATTATTCTATTTTAATAAAGAAGAAGCCATTTCTGTTCAACAGCACAGCAGCTACTTGCACAACTATAAAAGCCAGCAAAGTGCAGTTTCCTAGGTGACTCACTAATTTCTTGCAAACAAAAGAAAGATGTTAAAGCTCCCTGGAAACACCTAAACCACAGATTTCAGGATTAATGTAGCTTTAAAAGAAGATGTTTCAACAATATACTGTAAAAAACTGTTTATATTTGGACTGTTTTAGGTGATGTGCTCTTTCATAAGAATACAGTAGTATTTCCAGCCACACACATTTTCAGTTTTGCTCTGTCATCATCCATCCAGTACATTTCAGCAGTACCCTTTGCCATTAGCTTAAGCTATATGGTCTCATCTTTCATTTTGTTTTCTATCCCTGATGCTCACAATATTATGCATTTCTGGGATTTTCTTAATTGTTTTGTAATTTGAACAAAGTCGCCTCAATATCTCAGTTCAGTCAGATTTGCTGCAACACATGCACACTCATGCATGGACATGCAAAATGTCACAAAACCCATCTCTCACACCTGCAGTGTGTGCCGTCAAAAATATCAAAAACTCAGTTGTCTCTTTGGAAAGTAGAAGCAAATCTTTAAAACAAATGTGTGACTTTTCAAGGTAGAACTTGACATCATGTGAAAATCATGAAAAGAGACAGCACAGTAGCTAAATCCCACCAGCACACAGCTGCAGGCTGGTGCACGGTGTCTATGTCTGTGAAAGACTTTGCATTTGAAGAGTAAAAGTCAAGACCCATGAGAATTACTTCCTCGCATTTAAGAATCCTACTGAGTACAGGAACAAATTAGTTTTTATATCTGTCCTCTCTTCTCGGGTCCCTCAATCTTTCACTGGAGGGAAATAGCTGGTAGTCAAAGATGGGACTGAATGTGTTGTCTCAGAGATCATTTCAGGCCTGCCTAATGCCCCGGTCATAAAAGTCCTGGATGGATGGGTTTAGCTTGACACTCATGGACCCCTGAGCTGTATGCAAAATGCTAATGCTCAGTGATTGAAGTTGCAAGTTGGCAAACAACTGGCTCTGCATTTGCAGAAATGTTACTTGTACATGGGATTGAAAAGCATGATGGCTCCCCTTGCTATTCTAACCTAACCATGGATATAATCAACAGTAATTTTCTGTTCCACGCACAAATGTTTGAAAATCTGATGGGAGCAATAAACACAAATCATGATGCACCTGATTTATGTAGAGTCTAGACTTTACACAATCTAGAATCTTACCTAACACAAGATAATTATTCTGTTATAAGAAAATTACTTTAACACGAGTCTGGATAAGAAGAAGTAAGACATTTATCAAAACCTTGTCAGGGGAGAAAAATAATACATAGTCAAAGGAGTCTGTCTTTTACAGGTTCTGGTCAGCAGATCTTGTAACAGCAGGTCGCCACTGTTTGTGGGTGTTTCCCAACAAAGGGAAGAAAGGGTTGATTGATCTATAGGTGTGAAGGTGTGGAGTGTGATGTGGGAGGATTTTGTGGAGCTCAGCACAAATGGTCTTGCCATTTGCCTTTTTTGAAGAAAAGGGGGCAGTGTTTGATGTTCAAGGGTATGGCTTTGATCCTGATAAGTTCTGGGTCGAGAAAGTAACACAAAGATTAGTCCTGAGCATCAAGAATCCACCCCCTGCTGTTTTATGACACTGCAGGGGTATTTCTGTGTGAGACCAGCTCACCAATCTTATGACAGGACTTTTTGTATAATCTAAAAGAAAAGAGGTGAGAAGCACAAAGTAAAAAACTATTACCTCCTTTGTGTCTTTTCTAAATCTTTCACACTGTTTTGGAAAAATAGATAATACAAGAGAAAAGCTGAAAATGTTAATGAGCACAGCAATTTTAGTGAGCTTGGTAAAAATATATAACTAACATTTTTCAATTTTTTTCACAAGTCACATCATCAGCCAATTGTTGGGGTCAAGAGTCTCTTTAAACATTTTGTTGTGGGTCAGAAGCTGAAAAGTTGGGGACCTAATCTTCTTGGATGTTTAGTTCATATTTTTAAAAAGTGAAGTTGGTGGCTGGGGATGATCCTAAACACTTTCAGAATCTAGATTTGTTTTGTACTTGAACTGTTTTAGCGATACTGTCCATAAGCAAACAGCTTGTGTTTTAGAGTGCTGTCAGCATCCCCTATTTTTTATAGTTGCACAAAGGCCTTGTTAATTTGAGTATATATGTCATAAAAATTAACACACACCACCTTGTTTAATTTTTTATTTAGTGCATCGGAGCACACATATCAGTTTCCTTTGTACATAGCTTTGGTTCAGAGTAAAAAAAAGCTACTATGCACCATCACACATTGGCTCTTTGCTTTCTGGCAATAAAAAATTAAGTTAAATTGAGTTAAATTTTTAAAACCATGACTTTAAGTTGCCAACAAATTATTTGGTTTGTTTTAACAATAATTATACAACTGATATATATGTTAATTGCTCAAATCTTTAAAAGTAAATTTTTTGCACACAAACACGTTCACAGTTTGTTATATAACCAGAAGATGTAAAAAGATTTATTTAGTCATGATCTTAGCCAAATGTGACTGACTCCAAGAAAACATGTCATGGTTCTGGGTATGTCAAAATAAGGCAACAATCTGCGGTTATGAAACCTGAGCGACTGCCTGAATTATTGAGGGGAACATCAAACTGGGGTGTCGAAAGTCACAGACACATTCATGAGGTGAGACGCTTACCACAAAACGCTATGTGTCAAACGCTGCAAGCTTCCAAGTCTGAGTCTGCTGCATGAATAAGCATCCTGTCTTTAAATCAGTATGGACCACATTTACTCTCGCTCTGCTCTTTGTGCACACCCTGTTAAAAATTTACTGTCTGAGGAGGCCAGATTCAAAGCACACTGTGATTTTTGCATGTATTTAAGGATGTTTTCCTGCAAGAGCTTAAAATTTGTGGACAAGAATATCTAAGTGTTTCATGAGTGGTGGTTTACAAAACGCTGTGCTACATAATCAATTACTCAGATTGTTATCTACTACAGAAAATGTTTTGAATATTGTGGCTCAAACAGTTGTGATAGCTGCTAAGATGGAGCACATAGGTTTGAGAAGAAAATATTTTTTTTTAATAGAATGGCAACATATCCTTTATTAAAGCATACTGACTGAAAAGACAATATTCTCAATATTTCCTTATTTTATCTCACTAGGCATGTCTAGTAAAATGTAATAATCTAAAATGTTTTCATGTTACTTGTAGGAACTGTACCATCTCAAGCTTTTAAAAAAAAGTGCATATTCTTTTCTTGCAAACTGCTCATTTTAAAACCGAAGTAGAGCATTATGCTTCAAAAATATAACAATAAAGACAGTCCTTGAAGTCTGAGCACACGCCACAAAGCAAAAACTGAATCCTACCGTTTCTCCAACCCCAAACATCCAGTATTGTAATACTTTTCTCATAATTTTATCATGTTGACGCACAAGACACATCAAGGGGAAACATCTTTTTACAGCTAGTAAGTTAAATATTGAGTGTATTTGTTTCTGTGTTCACATTTGCAGTTCATAAAATAAAACCATCAGTAAGACATCTTTGTAAATCTATACATACTGCTCTGTATTGGAAGGAATATTTTACACCAACTTAAGTGTTCAAAGTGTGTTACTTCCTGTGTTACAGAATACAAGCAATAATGATGCTCCCTTATTCAAAGTTTTGCTGATTTCCCTAAAAAAAAAAGTTATTTGGAGGCCATCATATGTTAATAAGCACATTAATCAAGACAGCTCATGTCAAGTGACATTTTCTCTGATATGCCAGAGAAGTAGTTTGATTTGTTGCTTGTCACTTCACAGGATTAATGTCACTGACTGAATGTTCAAGAGTCAGTAAATCACAGGCAAGGATGACAAGTTGGCTCTACGAGAAGAGAAAAGAAGAGAAAAACAGGAAAAAGAAGAGAAAAACTAAGAGTAGATGGGTGAAGGTCTCCAGCTGAATGTTCAATATTTCACATCTATCAAACACCAAAGCAGGGAATGTATCTGTAATCCTTGAGATATGAAGCGGTGTGATTGCATAGTCATTACTGATGCTGTCACGCGTGGGCCCAGGAGGTGTAGGCTGGCAGGCAAGCTTTCACAGAACATGTTACATGTATAAGTATCACATCAGGTTCACAGATAACTTCCTGGATAAGAGCTTACTGTCTGGCTGCTTTCTGTAAAAGCAAGGACAAGAGACCGCTCCTGGGCCGAGTGAAACAGATTTTATATCAATTCTTTGTTAGATATCATATGAACGGTGGAGGTCATCGAGTTAAATCAACAGTTCAGCTTTTTTTATTTGTAGATTAGATGTCATACATGAGGCAGCAATTGTAACAAAAAGCTTTTTAGAGCTTCCCTTTTTTAAATGAATTACTGAAGTAAATTATCCTTTTGATAATGTTATAATTTATTCAGATAGCCTTGTATTCTCTGGTATATAAAAGGCATATTTTGTAATTCCTTTTCATTTGCATAAACACATTCCTTTAGTTCTACTGACACAGAGAGAAATATTTCTGTAATGGGATAATAAGTCAAATTAAATTGAAATGCAATTACAAATGTATTTTTTCAAACATTATTCTGAGAGGTGAATGTCTTTTTTTATTGGAATCTGGTTGTAAGAATCTATTGACGCCATGAGAAGATGGAAATAATGGACCAAGCCGATCACCAGTGGACTTTTTATGGCGCAATCCTGAATCTTGTATGTTCTTTCCAGATTTACTTTATTTAGTTTTTTGCTTTGTGTGTTGTTTTGTTTTTTTCAAACTGAAACAAAGTACAAATATAAAAAATGTCACAAAATTTCTAGACAAGCAGATTTATCAAAAGTAGCTGCAACCATTGTTTTGGGATAAGGCAACACTGGAAAATAAAAATCTAAATATTTGCCAACTTAGTCATTCATGCCCCATTCTGGCTACAGTAAAGTTTGCTCACTTGACCAATGCAGCTGGACTGGTCATGTGAGCTTCAGAGATGTGAAAAATGACGATGAAGAGAGCAATCCAGAACATAAAGCAGTAAATCTCAAAAATTAAATTTCATGATTATATGATTTCTAAACCAAAATCTTCAGAAAAGCCTTATAGAAAGGTGCTTCATTGCTAGATTTTGAGTTAATGCAACCGAATCACCGCTCTCTCTGTGAACTACCCTGCAGCTCTAAAACAGGAGAGATTTTTTTCCACTTCAGAGGACTAATTTGCCTAATCCCAGTTCTCAGTAGAGAGACGTGGAAAAACCAGGTCTAAAAAAGCCTCTTAGATTTTTTTTATTTTAATAAGTCCATGTGAGTGGTTGTATCCAGAGTGTTTAGCCCAAATGCGACTAAAAAATGCCTTCGAGGAGAAACTGTCAAGAGGAGTGTGCCCTTCTCCTCATTTTGTATAATTCATTGTGTTGATAGTCCAAAGATGTGCAGAAGAGAAAGAGCTGAGGAGGCAGAGATCAAGGAGAATTTAGACAAGGGAGAGGTTAAAACGACGTGCGTGCTGCTTGTATTCTTAACTGCTAGGAAGTAAGTTATCAATAAAAATGAATTGATGAATAAGCAGTTGTAATGAAAAATATTGAGGAAGAACATGACCATGATAGTAGCTCAGTGGTAATTGGTTTGTATTAATTAGATACTGACTGACATCTAGATTATAATTCTTCAAATAATGTCAGTCACTCATTGAAGTCACACTGAGGAAGTGGATCTGTGTTGCAGAGCTCATGTTCTCCTTGTTCTGCAATCTGAGTCATCATAAAAATAAAAAGAGTGCACAAAAAAAAACTGGATGAGAAAGTACTCTTTTTTTTTTCTTTTCTTTTTTTCCCCCGCTGATGTAACAAACCAGAACGACTCTTGCTTATGTTTTATATGTTGTGATGTGGGGGAGAAAGCATGTGTGCAATCAGACTTTCCTAAACAAATAAATTACTAAAGAGTGAGCCTTTTGTTTTAGCCTGCAACATGTTTGGGGAATGCCAAACATCTCTGCTGCCATCACTTGGAAAAAATTACAAAGCGAACCCTGATGTGTTAAAATATTCACCACTGAAGCCATCACTCTCAATTGAATTCTTGCTCTTCAAGTGCAATGAAGGAGAACAAAAATAGGAGAATACAAGTTTTGGACCATGTATTCACCAGGTTGGTGTGTGTTAAGAAATAGTGGATTTTTTTGCCAAAGCTTTTTGACTACTGTCATGAGAAAAAGAGGAAAACACAATGTGCATAATGAGACCTGACTGAACAGTCCTGTCCTGGGAGTCATGAAATAAGAACACTCTAATTTTGGCCTCTGCAGCTATGACTTGCTTTTCATGTGTTATTAAAGACGTTATATCATATTAATCTTATTACCCGATTGTCTTTTGTCATATGTTCAGGAACTGACTCATAACCTTGACCTAAATGTGACAAGTTAGGAACCTCATATAAAATGGTCGACAATATTTTACTTCATTTGCTCAAGCGATAACAGCAAAGACGTGCTTGGAGGTATCTGTCGGATTAAAAGCTTTACAGTTTCCCTAAAATCATGGCAAAATTTCATCTGGATGTCAAATTAGGCAAACTTGCAGTTCCTGAGTTTTATTCCAACAATACTAAAATTACATAAAAGCAGAGAGTGTATCGTACTTGAGGAAGAACTGTGCACTTGTGTGTACAAGGACAGCAAGCAAGGATGCAAATGTGAAGAGCAAAGGCAGAGACGCTCTCCTCAGATGTGACATTTAGGACTGAATGCTGTGTTAATATCTCCATCCATCTTCCATTTTATGGTAAAATTTATCACTACATCTATAAAATGCCAAAGTGAGCGTAATAACTGAACTGAGAAAAAGGCCATACAGCGTGTAGCATCACATCGTTTCTTATTCATCCATATTGTGAGGAGGACACTTTAACACGGTGCACTCAAGTATGTAACATGGACCAGTAACAAAACACGCTCTTAAAGAAAGCCCTGGTGTACGGTTGACAACTCTGAGGACTTTGCAGAAACTTTACACAAAACGAGCAGCAAAGTGTGTGATGCAACAAAATGTTTAATGCAACTTAATCTGGATAGTTGACGAAGTTTGGCTTTTACTCGCCTGGGCGACTGTTTTTGCTGGCTGTATTATTTATTTGTTTTTCTCTCTTTCTCAGTCAGCACATATCTGTTCACTTGGAGTTGGCAGCTTTCAGGGGAAGGAGTTATCGTGAGGTTAAGAAGCCAATCTGATGCAGATTTGATAAACTTGTAGCTGAAGACCCAAGTTTTTTTTTTCCCCTACAATATTGTTTACAGTCAGAGAATTGAGGAATGTAAATAAAACTACAATTGCAGGTGAAACTATAGGTTGAAGAAGCTTTTAAAAGGGGTTATATTTCTATTTAAAGTCATCTAATCATAACATATACAACACTGAAATAATACTTATATTATTAAATAATGTTCATATTTTGAAACATGTTAATAGGCATTTACACAACAGTTTTTTGAGCATTTCACTTCAAGAGCATAAAAACAATTTTTTAGGGATTATACATAATAAGCTTTTGACAAAGCTAAAAGGTCAAGAATATTTCTACTTGAAGAAATGCAGTTCTTGTGGTTGAAGGGTCAAATCTGTGGTGTTTGAGGTTCTTTGAGGTTCTGTAAAAGTTGGATACATTATTGAAGTTTTTTTAATCAAAAGTACGAGATTGTAGATAATTATGCAGGAAAGGGATGAAAACAAAATACCTTTAAGGGTTTAATTTTTTGTGGAATTTATTAGCAAAGATGAATTATCTGGGCAAATCTCCCTTGGAGAAAATGATCAGGTTGTGCCATAGAGCAAATATTGTGTTGTACAAAGTAATCCGCAGTCGATGAAAAATGTATAATTTCTAATTGGAAAACAAGATGACTCACACTCACAACCACAGATTATTCATAGTTTCGACAACGACAGAATAAAACTCTTTACGTAGCCATCTGATGACGTGAATGCCACGCTAGATAAATATTATAGAAAGCATTATTTCAAATCTAGAACATTATTCAATGCAACTGAATATTTCATCAAGGTTAGAAATGAGTGTTGCTTTTCTGTTTTAAACGAAAAGAAACTATATCCGGGTACACGGTTCCGTTAAAAATATTTGCATAAATTCTGTGATATCACGACATTTTTAACAGTGTCAGTCCATGAGAATCTCATCATTGCTCATTCAAATAAAAAAGCAAATCGCGTTACAGCAGAGTCCTCTTGTAGGACTGCAAGAAGAGAAGTGAAGTGACAAATTCAACTGTCTAAATGTTAAAACGACAGCTTATAATAGAAATAGATTTTACTGTACATCAGTCTAATAGCTGATTACTCAAATCATACAGCCACCCCTTCATGCTTGGTGGAAAGCGAGCATGCTGCAGGGACAGAACAAAATAGACACTTTGCTGAAAACAGCAACAATCGAGACTTCCTTTAGTGAGGTCAAATGTGTTTGTTGCTGTCCTCATGCTTAGCAGTGTGGCTTTCTGCTACGCTACACTGAAAGACTGCTGAGTGTCGTCTTCTGCAGCAACTAGATAAGTACTTGTTTCAGAAGCCTGAGCTCTCTTTGCAGATATTTTCAGGAGTACACATTCCCCTTTGCAAAAGTTATGTCTCTGTGACCATAATTTGTATAATTGTAGCCTCAAGAAGAAACTGATCAAAAATATTGTATAGGGGAGGCAATTTCAGTTGATCATTTGCGCAACACCGGATAGAGAAACAAAGAAAAATCCTTCCTGAATGTTCTAATCCTCAAATTATATTGTGTTGCTGCACTTTAATTTGTAATCTGATGTAAAGGTAACTAAACTTTGATTAGTTTGAGAACATTTCTATTAACTCTTAAATACATAGAATTTCACTCTTCAATATTTTCTTTTGCTTAAGAAGCAAAACTCACAGTAGAAACCTTTACCAGAGTAGAAGTTGGTAAACTTTAGCTGCTGTCTTGAAACACATTCCTAATTTGCAGATTATGAAATAGAACGAGAAAATAATATAGATTTGGTGGAACATTAAGACCCATCATGTGTTCTGTGTTTGAGTGATACATATTAGGAACAAGAGTATAAAATATGGTGCTCTGCAATGTCCAGGTGGGATGTCATACCTCTGCCTTAATTTTACCTTTTTATTTTTTTTCTGTATTTAGGGAATAAAAGATTTTTTAGGAGCAAACTTTTGGTGCTCTGTTTCACCCCAAGTGCTCAAAAAATAAAGACAATTATTCTGAAAGTAGTCATACAATTTGATTCACTCTCAGTTTTAATCATTTCATATCCTGGGGGAAGTGAATCTTTGTCTGCACAGCCTGTTTGCATAGCGATACATGAGACTAGTAATGTTGTGACCATTCAGTTACCCATCCAGTTTGATGCATAAAGATTTGTGTCCTATTTTTCCTGATACAGAAAAAGAAAAGTTTCAAATAATAAAAGTTGAAATAGAATAAAATTATGTAGGTCGTATGCTTCCACATTATGACCTACAAAATTTATTTCAGAAGTGATTGACTTCCTGAAGCTTTTAATTTAAAAAAAAAGAAGGCATTTCAACAAATGTCCAGATCTTTTGCATTCATGTCAGTTTTAGTCCAGTCAAAATTTTAATTATAGAATGCAGGCCAAATATAGTCGCATTCATTTCCAATTACACGCAGTGCAGTCCAATTCTAAAAATAGTGCAACACAATCAAAAATTTATTGTGTGAATTGTACAACCTGTTAAGAAAGTCTAAGTGATTATTTTCAGTTAATGATTTTGCAGAAATCCCTCATCTTGATGTCAAGAGTTAACAGGAATGACTTTCCTTTAGATATCCTCCTACATTTTGTGCTGCCAGTATCAGGGAAGCTATTCTGCTTAAATTGGGTTAAATATGAATTTCTCTTTCTTCAGACAAATTCTGTGAACGACAGAATGTTGTTTTGATCTAATTTGACGTTTTGGCCCTCAGTCACTGTCTTGTCACCCTCTTTCTCTTCATTATTTTTGTCCTTCTCTTCCTGTCCACTGTAAAAATTACAAATCATTTGAATTTCATCTGATTTTATCTCCTGTTCGTTCATTGAGCTCAACACAAGCAGCAGAGCAGGAACAAAAAGTTTTTGTCAGCTTAAGCTAATGGATTTAGTCGGCTTCGAATGAAGATCTGGATTCAAATTTATAAAATCACATTTGCAAATTTCGTTCAACGCCATGGAAAATCTTGAACGTTTTGCCAGCTAATTAATTTGATGGAGTTGTTTTTGGAGTTTCTGCTTCACCATTGTGGGAAAACTCCATTTCATTTTGGTTCAATGAAAAAGACATATTCAGCTATATTAGGGTTATGATATATTACCTCAGTTCATTACATGTCAGTTCAGTATATAAATCACAAGCTTATAATAAAGTAATCAAATTACATGTAATATGAATTGCAGCCTCAACATTATACTTCATTATTTTATGATGCGATTATATGGCACCCTAATATACATAGCAATCTAATGAGTGGTATACTTTCTACATATAAATTAAGTAATTAGGTGATATTGCAGTAAGGTTGTTAGAGGATTAATAGAGTTCCACAAAGGCTGGTTGGTTGGCTGCTGGAGTCACAATTGACAGCTGATCTACAAGCAATTATCCTTTTCCAATTTTCTGACCATAACTCCCGGGTAAAAGATCTATCATCTAATTAGTCAGCGCTTTCAGTCAGAGGCACATTATTGCAGCAAGAAACAGGCGGAGCAGGGATCGATCAGCCCGACACAAAGACTGACAACTGCCAGCTCGCTTATATAATAACAGAAAATTCCTCTAAAGCCACCTCATTAAGGCTCCAGGCTGAGAACAGCCTAACCTTTTTATGCCAGCAGAAAGTAGACAAAACACAACGATTAGCAGAAAGGTCTGAGTGAAGAAAAGAGCCAAACAGGAGGGAAAACGAGATGAAAGAAGTAAATAGTCAGGAGAAGGAGGCTGCAGCAGGGGTGAAGATTGCAAAATGGAAATCAGAGTTTAGGACTGAGAGAGAGCATGCAAGAGGAAGGAGGAGAAAAAAGGACAACAGGATGAGGCAGAGATCCATAGAGAGGAGAAGGGGGAAACATTATATCAGACATGAGTGGAGGAAGTCATTTAGTTAAATTTAGCCATCATTTAGAAAGCTCTTCATGTCCCCTAAACAACTCCACACCAGCAGGCTGCTGGATGTCACAAAATGACTGGAGCAATCAAAATTGGAATAAAAGGGAGGAGGAGGAGGAGGAGGAGGAGGAGGAGGAGGAGGAGGAGGAGGAGGAGGAGGAGGAGGAGGAGGAGGAGAGGAGGGGAGGGGAGAGGAGGGGAGAGGGGGGGAGAGGGGAGGAGAGGAGAGGA
>CAEFZY010000581.1:0-21820 GCA_903066815.1 Brachyrhaphis roseni
GAAACGAAACTGTTTTATGATGAAGTCATGTGTATTAAGTAAGTTCTTTACTATCAGTTACTTTTACCGGTATCTACGGTATCTACATCAATCTCTGATTGGCTGACACATTTTCCAGAGCCGCTGAACTATTTTTCTTACTTATTAGCCATGTTTAGCATACTGAATGGAGTAAGTTAATAATGGAGAAAATCCTACTGATGCCCCACATCCTACTGACAGCATTCATGCTAATGTTAGCATTTTGGCTAATTTTAGCTTATATGCTCATTTTAACATACTGAATGGTGCAAGTCCATGTTAGCAAAGCTTAGACAGCTCATTACCATTAGCCTTTTAGCCTAAATAAGCTATGTTATCATACTGAGTGGTGTTCGTCTATGTTAGTGAATATGCTTGGTACTTTCCACACGCTATAAACTGCTATTTAGCTGAGCTTAGCATCGACGCTGATTTTCGGCGTAATGACAGACTGATTGATGGTGACTTGTAAAACCTTACAGTAACCAAGCCAAGAGCTAACAAGGCATTTCAGGCCTTCTCCAGATCACAGGAGTGTCTGTTCTTTAGAAAGCAGGAAGAGCTGAAAGAAGTTTGTTTTAGCAACAGAATTAGACTATTTATGGAGTTTTAAGCTAGAGTCAAGGTTGATTCTTAGATTTTTTTTACCACCTGTTTGGAGAGCAGGTACAAAAGACCTAAACATTGAGAAATACTGTATGAAATACTGGAAGTGTCAAACAAAATCCATTCGGTCTTGTTATTATTTAAGTGGAGAAAAGATTTGAGAATGCCGATGCTTAATGTTGCCAATGGAGTTTAGCCTCTTTCACACATTTGCCTGGTATTGAAGAGTCACAAGAAGAAAACCACAAGGACGCATGTAAAAGGAGCACAGATCAGATGGAACCAAAGCTCAACGTTCTGATCTGACCTACATGCTAAACACAAACTGTGGAAGAAAACTAGTTTTAGACATCAGTGTGAGCAGACTGTCTGAGGCGTGAAACACGGCAGGGGCAGAATCAGGCTATGGTGATGCTTTTTGCAACAGGGGTCAAGAAAGCTTTAAGATGTTAACAAAAGAAAATCCTAGAAAAAAAACTGTTAGCTGCAGATTGGGACAGAGCAGTTCTGGGCGCACTTGAGCTAATCTGTTAATAATTGAACCGATTTTTTATTCAGCATTTCAGTGCTTTGCTAACTTTGAAAATATTTAGTGTCCTTAGCAGTCTTAGCTTCCTTAGCATTATGCTAACTTTGAAAACGTTTAGTGCGCTTAGCTTCCACTGAATAAATGTTTTTCAGATGAATTCTAATTTACTTGGCTGTTTTGCAAACATTTAAATGAATAAAGTTTGACATCTGTGTTACTGACTGTTAAGTACTTAAGACATTTATATTCATGCTCTATTCAAGTTTCGTTTCTTACTCACTTATTATTATTATTTTTATTTTTTGCAATAACTGAATTTCAAACAAGAAACCTACAGGAACAAATTAAAACATGGAGAGAAAACAGGATATAAATACAGAAACGATACACGATATAAATATATCGCTGTGCATTATAGAACATGTCAATTGTGATTCCAAATTTACATTGGTGCTTGTTGTCTTTCAAGACAACGGAAAAGACCATTTTAATTGACATTAGCTCTTTAGCACTTTAACATTAGCTTACTCTAAACACAGTGTTGGTGTAGTTTGGGGAGAACTAACTTTTTATTTAGCGGCGGTGCCCACCAATGGGACAAAGCTTCACTTTCTACCAGGACTAAATTAAATATTCATTTATTCACTGTACATGCATTCATTTTCTGATTGCCTTAAAATTCTTTTAGGCAACAACAAGCTCCTGTAGCTTGCTAAAAAGTTACCTTATTGTCTTATTTCAGGTGTGCTAAAGTATTTGCACCAAAAACTAGCCCAAAAATACTTTCCAGGTTTTTGTGTTTTTGCAGTGCAGTAAGAAAATCAAAGGCTACATCAACAGCTAAGTTTAAATTAGTGTAAATAAAGGTGTTGATGAAGGTGCTGTGCTGATAAAGGATTGTAATAATGATTCTGGAACGTTGTTTGGTTCGACCCATCCCATTCCCTGGTAAAAGTCTCCTGTCAGCCATGAGGGAGGTGCAAAATCGGATCTTAGCCCATTTTTTCCCCCAGTCTGTCTCTCCTCCTCAGGATGAAACATGAAACCTGGGCCACTTCACTGGAGTCTGTCCCATGGGCTCCCACTTCTCCCAAACACCACCGCTCTGCAGAGCCCAGATCCCATTCGGCATTTTTCACCTCCTAACTGAGACTTTTGACAGAACACTGCTTTTTCGAAAACAAATTTCTTCAGCTGACGTTGGATGTTTTTCCCAGAAGTGCGGGGGGAGATGAAGAAGAAATGCTATCCTTCTGGATCTGAGAAAAAGCATCTCTCCATCTGAGACCGTCACTGGACGGGTCGTGGTTATGCACTGAGCTTTAAGCTGAAAGACTTTTCTTTTCCACCAGCCGAACCTCCCGTGAAAACACTTGCGGAGAGAAAGACATCCCTTTTTTTGTGTTCCTGCTAAAGACTAAGGAGTAAAAGTTTGGAGAACTGTGCTGAACATGCGTCCGGTTCTGGTTCTGGTCGGATTATTTCTGCTCTCTTCTCCATCAGCAAGAGCGGAGCCGGAGCTGCTGGAGGAGGAGGAAGAGGAGGAGGAGAGCTCCTGTCACGGCGCCTTTGACCTGTACTTTGTGCTCGATAAGTAAGTGGAACCGATTCGAAAGGCTCTAAAACTAAGAGAAAAGCAGAAACTGTCAAACGCTCACAGCCACAGTGAGTTTTTCCCTCTTTGATTTGGATTTTTGCGCCTTCATTTGGGGGAAAATAAAGTGACAAATGTAAGCATGAGGAAAAAATTCTTGAGGAAGTCAGCAACAAAGCAGCACAAGTTTACCAAAAAAAAAGGTTCATTTCAGAACATTGAAGGCTTTCATCTTACTTCCAAACATAAAATAACACTGGTGACTGTTAGAAAGTGAAGTTTTAAGCCACGCTTAAAGCTAACCGGCCATTTGTGTTGGTTGGTAAGCATCTGCAGCCTCAAGCAATGACTGGTAAACTGAATGGAGTTTTGCTGACGAAGCGAAAAGCAGCAGCGATGACGTGAGAGGCACTAAATCAATCTGTATGGAGGGCCAAACGTGCTGAAATTCAATATATTAACGAAACTTTATATCTTTACTGAAATGCTTGAAGGGTACAAAATAATGTATAATATTTGGAGGTGCACACACAATTTTTATATTTTTGAAATATTGTTTTCCGACCTACATTATGTAATTAAATAAAATAGAAGGAAAATGCCTAATTCACCAAATATGTAATCAATTACATAATATTTTATATTTATTTTATTTACAACAACCACTTACAATTGTTTTGCCATTTAATTTTTAATTTCACAAAGACTTACTGCTGTACATGACATGTTTCGTTCTCTAACAGCTCTGGTCAACATGATTGGTCGGACGTTGAGTTGCTAGGCAAACTAACCAATCACACGTTGAAGACAAATTGATATGTCACAGTGATCTTAATACATTTTAATTTAAGTTCTTGTTCTTGTTTGATTTATTTAATAAGTAGTATAATATCTATTTATTTGAAAAACTATTGTCAGATGTCTAAATAATTATGCAAACAGAAATGTGTCTACTGAATTGTGGCACTTTTGGCCTTCTATAGTCCACATCTTCAACTCCACTGTCATAAACTATCAGGTCACATCATTCCCAAAGAAAAAGCAAACCCTCAAATATGTCGTTATTTCTTTTTCCCTGAAGGTAGCGATTCTTTTTGCCTCAGTGACCCCGTCACTGACCACTCTTTTCTTTTCCGTGCTGTACGCCCACATAGGAAAAATGTTGTGGCTAGGTGACATCTCAGCACTGGACTTCCGCAGCTGGAGAGAATATAAATACAAGAGACACTTCTGGAGCGCTCGCTGTTTTCCATGTGTCTGGTTTCCGTCATTTTACACCAACCTTACAACCTCATTTCCATTCAGATTAGTGACTGAAATAAAGAACAACTCAGATGAACCACATCCACTGTACACCTAAAATATCCCCTAAAGGCCCCACCAAAGTAATAACTTTAGACCCACATTGTTCAGTGTAATAGCTGACCATGTCTATTAAGGAGCTTGACTTGGATTATAGACTATAATGTGACTGGAAGACATTTCACAGTACTTTTTCTGAAGAATTAAATTGAACTTATTGTAATGATCCTCTGATTTGAAGGGGGACACTTTTCATAAACCTCTCCTAGAGACTTTTCTTTCAATCAGAAGGGAGTTAATATTTAGTTTGATCTAGTTTTCTATTTTTAGTTTTGTATTTGACTTTGGAGACAGATTGTCGAGTTGACGACACACGGTCACATAAGGAATGAAATCACATTTAAATTGTCTATCTTGCAGTATTTTCTGTACTCGGCCTAAAAAGAAAGGCATCATTTTTCAATTAACAATGTTGCATTTTGCCTCCTATCAGCATTCAGGCAAAGAATATGATTTCAATACACACAGCTCACACTGCAATTGATCATCTGTAGTACTCTGATTAAAGCTGAACTGAATTACATTCTCTACCGATTTGTTTGTTTTTACAAATCTAGCAAAGGTTTTACAGATTACAAACTATATTTTATAGAAGCTGTTTTGTGTAGATGAATCCAGTCCAGGTTTGATCACTCAGTATTTTAGATGTTCAACTAACGCTGCGATCTAGATCATTTAAAAGTGGTCAAATAACGACTTAGCTTAGCGCTAATTTGAAGCTCCAAAGCAGATTCCAACTTTGATGTCATGAAAAATGAATAAGGCCAGTGGCAGTATTGTCATAACGTTTACACATCATTGTATCTGTTTTTCTTTTTGTCTTACCTAACACCCTGCTACACCAATGAGTCAAAGTTGATGGGGATTTATTAGCAGCAGAAGGATTTCATGCCTTGCTTCAAAATATCATAATGAAAGTGTGAAAGTTTTAGTGTATATAAACGGGGTTTTCTCTGCATATGCACACCAGCCTTTCTCAACTAGTGGGCTTTTGATTGGTCAAAAAAAAAAAGGCAAGAAAAATAATCTATTGCATTTCGTCTATTCACACTTCTTGCTGTAAGTGACAATAAAGCCATGAATTAGTGTTGATGTCAGTCGCTGCTAACCATAGAAGACTTGTGAAGTTTGTTTGCACATGCTCACTGAGTACGGTGAAACTTTGGCGCGACATAGAATATTAGCTACTATTGTCCTGAGAAACCAAAGGATGATGGCAGGATGAGCTGGAAATGTTCACATCAGAGCTGCTTTTTCTACTGCAACTCCACACTACGAAGGTCTCAAGAGGAGCAAAACATGCTCAGTTCTCAGATTATCTCCAGAATTTAACACTTACATATGCTATATTTAGCGTGAAAACAGGAGGCAGTGATTTAATAAGAGACCAAATGTTAAAAAAAAGGGAAAAAAAAGGAAAAACACTGAAAAATGTTGACTGGATTGAAGCTTGTCAACAAGGGGTTATATTGGGAACAAGTGGAGAACCACTGCTTTATCCCCTGCAGTTGGATTTGTCCCATGACAAATCCAATTTTCTACACCCACAATTACACCACACATTGGGTGTTGTGGAACAGCATCTCCTCCAAACTACATCAGTATGCAGCTATGTCCAAAGATGATCTTGCCAGGACAGCAGGAAACTACAGCCACATCCACGGTGCTCCATAGGGCACTCGGGAGCAGCACAAAAAGTTACGACGACACACAGCAGTTAGACTCTGTGCTGCACTGCCAGGTGGCCCCGGTGGAGAAGAAACAAGGCTAGACAGACAATTAGCTTGTCAAACTTGGTAGTATCCATTCAGATTGTGAGAAATGAAGGAATTTATCCTGAGAAATGCGTGCAATTTGTACACTCAACTGTGAAATCTTAGCCATACATGGCTAAGATGTGTGTGTGTAGGGGGGTGTGTGTGTGTGTGTGCTCTCAGTGTGCACTGAGTCCATGCGGCTCGCAGAATATGCACAGTATGCCAGTAGTATGTAGAAAACTACAAAAGACTTCAAACCAGTAGTCTCAAACTGCAGTCACTGAGGGCCAGAGTCCTGCAACCTTTAGATGTGTCCCTTTTCCTACATGCTTGAGTTAAATGACAAAACCGTCACATTAGCATGCAGTCCAGCTCTACAGAGCTCTGTCAATGAGCTAATATTGGAGCTAGGTATGCTGAAGCAGAGAGACACACACCTAAAGTTTGCAGGACAGTGATCTTTAGGACTGGAGTATGAAACCACTGCTTTACACTTAGGAGGAGGTTCGCCTTCCGACGCGACAGCTGCCCGAAACGTTCGACCAGACCTACAGTAGGATGGCTTAGCTTCACGCATGTCCATCTGTTAGAATGGCCCACTCAAAGTCCAGAACCAAAAAAGAAACAAAGAACAATTGACAATTTGTGGCAAGACTTGAAAATTGATGTTCACTGGAGCCCTCCATCCAGTCAGAGGCAGAGTGATTTTGCATAAACAAAGTAGACAGAAATGCCTCCAGATGGGGCAAAGCTGGTAAAGATTTACCCAAAAGACTTGCAGCTGTAACTCCAGTAAGGGGGGGGAGAGGGTCAAATATGAAAACATGCCACATTTTTCAAATTTCGACTTGGAGAACTCATTTATGTTTTAAGGTTGATCCTGTTAATACTTTGAACAGTTAGGTCACAGTGGACTCCACTGCAGCAATCTGCTTTTAACCACCGGATCATTTAAATTGTATTCCTATGTTGGCCCTTCTTTTTTTCTTCTAACTTACAATACTGGAGCAAAGCCAGATGGGAGGAGCCAAACAAGAGCGCACAGGAAGCAACAATGTTTATGGAAAATCTGGTCTTCATTTGGAGAGCAACATGTTGCACGCAGAGCCTCCTAAGGCCCCGATTTTGGTTCCCCGTGGTAAAATGGAAAACAATCAGCTTCACACGGCTTAGCATGCCGGGGATATTTGCAGCCGCTCAACCCGCCAGCTTTGTGTGAAGCACATTTTCAAAAGAGTTTAATCCATGTAATCGGTCCTAGTGCCCCGGCGGACCTGCAGAAACAAAAAAAATAAAAAATAGCACAGCTCCACAGATGTGCTCCACAGGACTGCGTTCGGTGTGTGACTGCGAGGTAAACACTGACATATGCAGCAAATAAGCAAACGGAATCCTCCCCCTCGACATTGTGAGACGCTATAATTAGGAGTCATGTGTTTTGGTGGCCACTCTGACGGGGACGATGACTAAACAGGCATCACTTATGGACTTCAAAGGTGGGAAGCTGATTGGAAACATGCCTCTGCCTCCTGCTGGAGTTGACCTTCCGCACAACACAAATCTGAGTCCGTTTACAGGACACAGACAGACATGTGTTGCTTTCTGTTTGTCTGTCAAATAAAACGTCAACAAATCACATTGAAGACCGTGCGTGTGTCGTGTCAAAATGTGGAAATGCTCAACGGGGGAATGAACACTTTGCATATACGCGGGGGGGGGGGGGGCTCTTAAAACGCTTTTACATCCTAACATCTGCTTTTCATGGCTCTTTAACCTGTTGGTCTTTAAGCTCGTTTGCAGTTTTACCCTCAAAGCTGCCCTCGTTAACGTGGTTATTCCTAATTAGCGCCAAGACTGAGAAAAATATGCCACTGAGGTTGTGGGCGGTGTTGAGGAAAAGGTGGAGTTTTGCGAAAAGGAGCGGTCGTCAAAAGAGAAGAAAAGGATCAGGGGATCGTGTTGAGGGAAGGTATTGATGCTGTGACCCAGAAAGAGTTCTCCAGATGTATTTACTGCAGACTTGGGATGATGAAGTCATGTCATGGCTCTGGCATTCGGGGCTGGGCTTGTTCAGATGCACGGCTGGCTGGCTGGCTGGCTGGCTGGCGTGCGAAGGGCACAGTGGTGGCCAATGGCCGTATGGCTGACTGGGTGGAACTGCGTCATTGGGGAATAGGTTTGGAAAGTGCCATTATTAGTGAGGTATTAGGTCATTATTTCATGCAGAAATATGAGATCTGTAACTTTAGGTTTCTGACTGTGGTCAATGGTAGGAAACATGTTGAATATTTATCTTTAGGCAGTTAACAGAAAGCTAACAGTATACCACAATTCCCAAACCTTGATGCTGCCGTCCCCATGTTTCACCATGGGGCAGGTATGTCCCATGGTGACATACCTGCCCCATGGCAGGTATGTCATGGGGCAGGTATGTCACCATGACATATGAAGTATGTAGGTAGGTCCCCACATACTTCATATTTCACTCCATGAAAGACATGTCCACGCAAAGGTGCATTTTTACTACCTCACGCACGGTGTTGCGCAGTAGACTGTGACTACAAGCTGATAAGAGTGAGAGTCGGCTCAAACAGTTGCAAGGACAAGCAGCATCCAGACTCACACTCTTTGTGTGGCACAAAGCGTGTGTGTGTGGTGGCTGTCATGGCATCAAACCTGCTGGTATTCATTCAGATTGTGGGAAATGAAGGAATTTATCACAACACATGCAGGAAATTGGTATGTGTGACTATGAAGACTCAACCGTTCACGGACATAATTGTGTGACAGTAGTTTCTATTGTTTTGTATTTACTGTTGGTGCTGTTTGTATTTATTGATGAAATTTGTGTAGTTAAGTCATTTTAACCTTGTGTTGTACAACCTTTTTGTTTTTTAGCAAGACAATTACTCATTGTCTAGGATCAACAGATGAAAAATAGCCTGCTGGCTAATTCTGGCACATTTAGAGAAATGCTAATTAATGTACACTATCAGACAGTCAGGCTTTGGTGGACGGCCGTGTCTTGTTTGGCTTGCAGTCGTGTCATTCTGTTGGATTAAGCAGTACTCTGTACGATGCTAGAGAACTTGGAATTATTCACTGACAGTAAAAGTTATCTACTCCAGCTCTGGGCCGAATAAAGGTGAGCAATTTGCCCGCGCTCGTAAACGGACCAGGGCCGGGGTTTTATTTTCCAACGGCCAGTAACCAACGTGGATCTGGATTACTGATCTGGAACAGGTGTTATAGAAATACTGCTTTGGCCCAGATGTGGCACAGACATGCAATTCATATTTCGTTTTTTAAGCTGATTTGGCCCAGACTGGACCGGATCAGAGTCTAAATGTTTTTTGCACGTGTCAGATGGGCTCATGAGTCTCCTCCGACTCTCATGTGGATCTGGTGACTTGTGAATGGATTTGGCTAAGATCTGGATGCTGTCTGGAGCTAACAATCATATTACATATTAGGTGGCTTCTGAAAGCCATTGGTGGGCCTGGATTTTATTTTGGAGTATCAATATAAAGTACAAATGACTGTCCCATATTTTAGATAATTTTGAGAATCATTTATCATTTTAAAGGGTCAGTATTGTGAGTTTTCCAGGCATATTCAGGATAATCAAGTAACTATGTTACCTTCAGTTGTTATAAAATGTCATATTTCAAATATGGCTGAAAAGATACTTTACTTTGTAATTTAACTCCTTAATATTGGGTCTCTGTCTCTTTAAGAAGCGCCTGCTCTTTCTGAAACTCCGTCTTCAGGAAGTCATCACAACATGGCTCCTCTATTGACCCTTTAATGATGTTTTTACCAGTGTTGCTCTGAGAAGTAGTTCGTACAATGAGCTCAGCAGATGCTCAGTTCCACCAAGTGTTTGCTAATTGCTGCTGGCTAGTCTGAAGGAGCAGATTGGGGGAGTCGCAGGGGAGAGCTTCTCTGTGAGGTGGAAGCTCAGAAGCTTTATCTTAAAGGCGGGGCTAGGTCCACCCAGGTGTTTTGCACTACTAAATGGTTGCCATGGAGATTAAAGAATTTCTCAAACATGCATGAAGGAATCAAAGCAACACTCCAGGTATGTTTTGATGAGGGAATCACGTTATAGCATGACGTAAAGCTCTAAAAAGTTGACTTTACAGAATCTTTAATTCCACTTCACACTGTGGACAACTTGTTGCTGGTCCAAAGTCCCAGTAAAAAAACACAACAGTTTGCTGTTTTAATGTGAGAAACTGTAAGCCATAATAAAACATCTGCATATGGACATTATGATGTAACTGATTCAGTATGACTGGGTCAGAGTTTGCTGTTTTGTAAAGCCCAGATGTCCGGAAGACCGGTTTTGGGTCTGTTCCTGGAAAATACTAACGTCCACCTACGCTCACCTAAAGCTAACATCAGGCTGATTTGGTGCTGCTGAATAAGCAAATCTCAGAAAATGCTTCATATTTTTAAAAGCATTTAAAAAAAGAAATGTTTTCATCAATTTGAGTCTTCTATAAACTTCTCATACACTCCTATTTCCTTTGTCTCGACTAGTTTTACTGAGGCATTCACATTGTAAGTATAGACTTTCCTTAGTGCAGCCACAAGCTAACTCACTGATGTGACTTTGAGTCATGCTGCCTGAATCCAGCCGAGTCAGCGGAAAACCTAGAGTGCAGCTGCAGCCTGTAAATACTTTGGTCCTGTCTGAAAACGCTCAGGAACGACAGCTCTGCTGATGGGCCTCTTCCAGAAAGCTGGTGTTGTGTTTACAGCAGGAAGTCACCGCTGGTCAGATATCATGTTTCGGTCTTTTAAAGGCTTTGAGAAACAAGACGATTTTTGTAATTTTTTATTTTAAAGTCTTGTATTTAATGCAAAATATCTGCTTCCCTTACGCATGCAGAGCATCACAGGGCACACATTCAGGCCCGGTCCAATAAAGAGCCATTGAACCCCGACTGTAAAGCCTCTAACAACTTGCATCCAGCAGTTTTCTTGGTTTCGGGAGGGATGCCCGGTATTAGCTTAGCAATCATGTCCTAAACACTTTGATTGGTGCAAAACTGCTGTAAACGTCAGTTAGCGGTTCTAAAATGAATCCGTTTGCCCATTGGCTGCAGCCTGGGGCGGCGTGGGTGAGAGGCCCAGCCACCGTGGCAGACTGCCTTCTCGGTGGAGGTGGGGTGTGTTTTCTTTTTGACGCCTTCACCCGTGAGAATGGCACCGAGGGCTGAGGTTTCATAGCAGTGGGAGAATTTTCTCACATGCAGTCTGGGAGGGAAGAGCCTGCTCCAGTTGGTAGAAACTAACTAAGTGCTGGACAATTTCTTTCCAACCACCAGCTGCCCTTAATGACGTAGTTAAAGTAGTTTCTGTTTCTCTGAGCTTCAGGGAAAATGACTCGTCTTTTTGAGAGTCGGCACAGTTACAGTCAGAGACCAGCAATCAGGACTGGAATCTGGGTGTGGCGATGGACTCTGACCACGTAAAGATAGTTACAAAGACGGCCTTCTGTGACCTGAAGGACATTTCCAGGATTACAGGACTAAAAGGACGAATGTCGCAGCAAGATCTGGAGAAATTCATCCATGCGTTTATGTTTAGCCGCATTGATCTTTAGCCGCCTTAAAAAAAACCAACAACAACAAACAAACAAGTTATCTACAGATCTGCGTATCGGTGTGTAAGTGTGAGTGCAAATGGGTGAATGTGACTCTACCATAAAGCGCGTTGAGTCGTCAAAATGATTGGAAAAGCGCTATTTAAGTTCAGTCCATTTACCATTACATACATTAAAGACCTCTGGTTCTAGTTCTGGTTCTGCATCCCCAGAACCAAACATGGAGGAGCAGCGTTCAGCTTCTATGCACCACAAATTTGGAACAAACTCACAGAAAACTGCAAAGCAGCTGAAAGACTGAGTTCTTTTAAATCAACATTCACCTGTTTGGAGCTGCTTTTGATTAGTAGCTAGTGGAACATTGGTCAACATGACTGATGTGTATGTGTTCGATGATTTTGATGATGGCATTTGGCATTTCCTGTTGGCACTAGACTATCATTTAAACAATGATATGACCAATCAACCAACACATGGCTTTCCGTTTAAACTGACAGACCAGATAGGGAAAGAATTAATGAGAAAATTAGCCGAGAAAGTCGTGTTTCGCCTCATATCCTGTTGTTGTACATTGCCAAGTTAAAACTGTTTTAGCTCTCGTTGCCATCTCGTGCTCCCAATCAGTCCACTGGATCAACATGTGTCCAGTCTCTAAAACACACATTGTCTGAATCATTTTCTGCCGGATCAGCGATTCCAATCTCACTCAGTCAGCAGAAGAAAAAAAAAGATGTATTTGAAATGATTGGGCGAGTTTTTTTCACTGAGTCTTTGCAGACAGAAAAGGAGACGTGTGGATAATCCGTCCCCCTCCTTCAGTCTGTTCAGCATCGTGTGCATCGCCTCCCTTTTGATGCCACGGTGACTTGAATCCCACATATACATTATGCCGCACCAGAGGGATCTCAATAGATGCTAAAGGATTTGTTTTTTTATCTGTTCAATTGAGCTTATGCAATATTTGATGATTGATATGTTCTAAACCAGGGGTCACGGTGCCCTCCTTGTCAGTCGCCCGCTGAGCAAGTTCTAAAAAATAGCCATTGTCATTATGGAGCACTGCCAAAAAAACATTTAATTTAATGTTTATACAGTGAAGCAGTAACATTTGTTTATATTTAGAGTTTAAAAGAAGGAAATGATAAAAACGTTTAAAATAAATTGCTTTATGTATAAAACTCTTTCCTATGGTTAAACTACGCGCAGGCGCCTGCAGGATATTATCGGAGGGCAGCAGCGCCTGCAGCTGGACGTAGCTACTCTGCGTACCTTGAGATTTTCCTTTAAGTCAGTTTCCTTTTGTTTATTTGGCGGCTTGGCGCTTTCTTTGTAATGCAAAAATGAATGACAGGAGTTTGAACCTCCCGTAGCTCTAAGCGCGGTCGTTTGGATCCCGGCGGAGCTTTTTACTGTGTTCGGTTCTGATGGGTCGTCGCTTTATGAGCTTCTTTCCTGTTTCCCGAGCTGACGGGTCACCTGACATCTGCTGCTCTTCCTGAGCGTCGCGCTAAGACTGTGGGTTAAACAATTTAAACTAGCCAAAGTAGAGTAGAAATAAAGCAAATATTGTTGCTTCACCTTCTCGTCCTCTGGACGTCTGACACCACCTGAACCTGCGACCAACACCCTCCTCTTTCCGTTAACCACACGGTCGGCTTCGCTTCCATGTCTTTATTATTTAGCATCGTCTGTAAAAAACAAAGTCCGCTGCTCGTGTGGTTTAGGTTTGTGCTGATTTTTGCGCATTGGAGAGGTGGTTGTGCTCTTGCAGGTCAGGTGCAGTGATAGTTTGCGCTACCCTCCGATCTGTCGGACCCTTTTTTTTAATATATCTGCTGGTGTCAGCCAGCGGGTGACCCGTCAGCTGTTCAGTTCGGGAAACCATAAAAAAAGGCTAATAAACCAGCGATCCACCAGAACCGCGCACTGTAAGACGCTCATACGGGATGTTAGAATATGGGAGGTTTAAACTCCACTCGTTCATTTTTAACTTACAGAAAAACGCAAAGCCGTGAAATAAACAAAAGCAAACTGACCAATAAGACTCGGGCTTTGGCCATCACAGACTGACAGCTGTGTGTACGATATCTTTTGACACACAAGATATTTTATTCTCCACAGTTCTGCTAATAGTAAAGAGGGTTAGATATTAAAACAATGATCTTTTCTTTTTTATTTAAAGGAAAATTTCAAGGTACTCAGTGGTATAGCCCTGCAGCTGAAGGCGTTACTGCAACAATCCATCAGTTTGTTTTTGTTTATTTCAGTCACTTGTGGGCAATTTAGAATCACACACAATAGCTCCAAAAGGGAATCAAACTTAAAACTGTGAGCTAAGACCTTCTGATCACATAATAGCAATTAACCATATAGCCGTGACATACTGTGTATATATATATTATTGTGATAAGGACTGTATCAAACAAGTAGCCCTTTGTGTTACTCTGTACCCGCGAAGTAGCTCCCAGTCTCAAAAAGGTTGGTGACCCCTGTTCTAAACTGACTGTTGAAAACAAGAAAAATCATAATCAAAATGCCGTCAGATTCCTACAAAGTATGACTAAATCGAATGAAATTCATTTTCACAACTTTCTCTTAATCTCTGCGTAACATCTTACAATGTGTTCATATTCTCCTTTTGAACCGTCTAGTAATAACCAAATTTGTCATAAGGTGTGGGTGAGGTGGTGAGGCAGACGCCAGGAGACCCAGGTAGGTGAATGATGGTGGATTTAATAAACAAAAACAGACAACAAAACAGTCCAAAACACCAGGCAGCACTGCAGAACGGAAGCTAGGGTTCAGCACAGGTAGCAACTGGGCTTATGAAGGACTTGACCAACAAAAACAACCAACGACAGTCCAAAACTGTGGCAGCACTGCTAAGCGGAAACCGGGGCTTACACAGGTAGCGCACAGCAAACAAATGGACCCAACAATCACGACGAACAACGACACGTACTTCAGACGTTTAGACAACGACAACTGACAAGGACCCGACAAGGAACACAGGAGGGACTAAATACACAGAGGGTAATCAAGGAACGAGACACACCTGGCAACAATCAAGGGGAGGACAGGACAACACGGAGAGCACAGAGACACAGAACTCGAAATAAACACACAGAAAACTCGAAAATAAACACAGAACCTGACAAAATTATTACTAAAATAACAATTCCCATTCAGTGGGGGAAAAAATGACAAGCACTGCAAAAGAAATACCCTTATCAAAACAAGTTAAAAAAAATATATAGAAGACATTTTTCCACATTATAACAACTAAACCTGTCAAAGGACTTAACACCTTTTATCAATATTGAAGAACTATTGACTTAAAACAAGTTCCCTTCTTTTCCTAAAACATTACTTGTAACTGATCTTTGTCTTATTTCAGCTGGACTGAGAAACGAGACAAAAAATACTTGGTGAGATTTTGTGTTTTTTGGCTGTTAGAAGAATGACTTAATCCTGGGTTTTACAAACAGACGCTAACATTTACGGTCTTCCTCATTTCCACTCTTGGCATTACAGCCAATCAGTAGCAAGAAAAACAATTACTCCTGAAACAGCTGCTTTGCTATTGCCAGTCAATAGTGTGTCAAGTGACAAAGTGCTAAGGAATATTTTGGTCATGCCCTACAAAAACAAACTCTGAAGTGTGTCGTTTTTACAACATGGTGTCAAATCGCGAAAACTAACTTCTGTGTATTTAGTTTTAAGTTTACGAGACATGAGGAGAAAGTTAGTTTGCACAACAGTAAAAAAACTCCCCCCCAAAAAAAACAAGGATAATCAGCACTCCAAACTATTTTGAAGATTTAACATGGACAAAAACACGCCGCGCCTCGGCTACATGCCATCATCAACAATCTGTCTATATAGAGATTAAAGGGCTTCCAGCCAATCAGAGGCAAACAGCAATAATATACAACATTCTATACAAAATAAGCACAAGTAAATCCATAAAATCACAAAAGTTAAACAGTTCACAAACTCTTCATGAAGTTCTTTAGGGCTTCCTGTCTGTAAGGAGTGGATCCACAATGTTTGTTGTAACATGACAAAATGTCGGAAATAAAGGCTGAATGTGAGTGATGATGCTGGGACATTTTCTATTTAATTAGTTTTAATATTTAATTTTTTCTTCTTTTTTTTAACATTTTTGTTAAAACTCCCACTGTGTCGTGACAGTATGTTAAAAGGCAGATATGAAACCTTCTCATAGTTCTAACTAGACAGAACCAATCAGAGCCCGGAGGCGGGTCTTAGTGCTGTCTTCCTGTTAGCAGAGCTTGTCGTGAATGCTAAGGCTAGCTAGCATAGCCAGCGACAATGGCGAATAAATGGCTCTGCTGTAAATGTAAGTTGCTTCTCTGAACAGTAGCGCATTTAGCAGCGCATACTTGAGATTGATTGACAGCGCTAAGCCCCTCCTCCTGGCTTTGACTGGTTGTTTTTGACCAGGAACGTAGCATTTCTTCAGATGGCATGTGGAGGAGTTGGATTCTTTTCACAGATTATCTGTCTCACATTACATTGTCACGACATTTGAACAAATATGTGAAAAACATATTTAAAAAAAAATAAAAGTTACACACTGCAGCTTTAACCTTATCAGAGAGAAGTTGAATGAATCACTAGGAAGTCCTTCTTGGCAGTGAGGAATCCCGATAAGCCAGCTGATTTAAAGCTAACATATATTTTTGGCGTACCAACCGTCAGACTCCTCATCTCTCCCTTGATCTTCCCTTCCTTTTTTATTTCTTTTTGTTCAGCCAAAGTATTTCCTAAGCAGACACGTGTTTTTCATTCTGCTCTGTCGCCCCGTCTTCAGAGACGTGCTCCTGCATGACCTCACGTCGCTCTCAGCTTGAGTTACTTTGTTGGCAAATTGGGCAACTGCTGATTCTTTAAATCGTTTTTTTTTGTATTTAATACTTTGGGCCCACAAACCTTCAAAAACCGCACAACGTCAGGGCTCAGCTCGGATCATTAAAATTAGATCAGGAGATCTAAGCGGGAACTTAATGGGTTTTTATCAAGACTCACAAAACACAACAAGCCACTTCCTTCCGACGTTGTTTGGACAGGTGAGAGAAACTGCAAGCCGAGCCTCGGCCTCCACCTGAGGCAGCCAGGCCGCTCCAACGCAAACAGAGGCGCGGAGTTAAAAGATAAGCAGAAGAAAACCAAAAGAGCGAGTCCTCAGCTTCACCTCGTGTTTCGTTAACGCTCAGAGCTGATCCTTAACTCCTCTGTCAGATGTTGTCCACAGCTGATTTGTCCCTCTTTTTTCTTCTTTCCGCTCTCCTCTGTTGCTATGATGGAACAAACGTCACAAGATGTTTGCGCCTGCTGTTACACTTCAGTCTGCGTCTGCAATCCTTTTGTGAATGTTTCTGCTTACGCGGCACATTTCGCTGAACTAAACCTGCTCTTTTACCCCCATGTTTTCTTTGTTGGTTTTTTTTTATTTATTTATTTATCATTATTTTGGGAGGATTTTTTGCTAAGCGTGTAAAGTCTTTGCTCAGTCAGCCAGGTTGGAATGTGAGGCCTTGATGTGGGCGAGCAGCTCATGCAATCAGGAAAGAAAACATGAGATTTTTCTTTCGTGCTGAATGGACTTTCTAACCATCTGATAAGAGATTAAATTGAAACTTACATAAGGAGTACATGTTTTTGTAGGAAATCTTATGTTTACGATGCTTAATCCCAGCCTGGTGTCCAGCTTACTGCTTCTAGCTTCAAACTCTTATCTCCTCGTTTTCATCTTTTAAGGTGAACATTCTGGTTAACGTAAGGTTTTATGGTTGTGACTTCATTACACAGCAATCCCAGCCCTACACACACAAACACTGCTCTTGAAATAAAACATCTGTAGAAATTTAGCAAGACTTAACGCGGTTCGTCAAAGTTGTATGTAATGTCAACCATTGCCGCAGCCTCAATTTGACTTTATTTAACAGGTAAAATCGATTTAAAGAAAATGCTTTAATGTTTTTGCTATTGTGAGTCTTGGGAAGATAAACTCATATTTGACTGTTTCAAAGGTGAAGTCACAAAGCTCCAGTTTAAGAACCTTTCTGTTCACTTTTGTGCAGACTCAATGTTTAATTTGAAAAGGAAGCAAAGTAATTAAGTAATGAAAGCAGAGGCAGTAAAAAAACAAAAAAAACATAAGGGAATTTGAAATAAAAAGTAACATGTCATCTGGGTAAAGAGAAACCAAATGTGAAGCAAATATGAATGTGAATGTGCTCACATCTTTGGAGGGACATTACAAGAGGTCCAATGACTAGAACAACCTAGCATGGTCCTAGTTTAGTCTGAAACATTCAGATTTTTTTAAATTATTGTTGTAAAATAAGGCAAAATGAGGTTGACGTGACTAACATAGCTCTTCTTCACACATGTTCTTTCACAAGAGAAAAGAACACACTGGCACGTCGTCTGAAGACGTGTGAACAGTTTTACCTTCTAACAAAGCAGTTCTGCTTAGCTAAGCTTTGCCTAATGTGGTTACATAAGCTACTCTCTACACAGCCTCACGCCTTCTTTTGTTTCACTCTTCGAATTTGGTCGCTTTGTTTTGTTTCACAACTGCCTCGTTAGTTGGCTAACGGGAGGTCCGTTTGCTAGCACGGCTGAAGCCCCTTGCTGTAAGGCTCTCGGCTAATAAAACTGCTGCAAACTCACAGAGCTAGTCTGGACAGAGGAAACGCAGGCCGCCTCACAGGGAGACGTTTCGTAACAGTCCGGTTTTATAGAAGCTTTCCTGGGGAGACTAACTCCTGTTTACTCAGCCTCCAGGCGCCTTTTTGGTGATAAAGGGAGCTGCTAAATTAGACCCTAGATTTAACCACTTGCCTCTTTTCTCTATGTTTAGCTGGCAGCTAATGTGGTTCACGCTAATTATGATGCTTTACAAGACATGCTTGTGTACTTAATCAGCTAAAATTCACAGTTGATACTGTTTCTTTTAAAGTCTAGTAACAGCTAGCTTACTTTTGTAGCTGTTAGCGTTATGCTTTGTTAGTCATAGCTGCTAAATGTTTGATAAAATGTAATGACCAAGTCAAATTAGTTTGTTGTTAGCTGTATTAATGCAAGTTGGAACTTTACTCCTGTACTGGAACTACTCCCTCATCAACAACCGCAAGTCGGAAAACAAGCAACTTCGCTAGTTGTTGTGCTAAGTGACGTGGCAAACTAGTCGTAGCGATAAGTCAACGTCAAAGGTTGCTCAGTTTGTTTGTTTTTGTTTTTGCATTTTTCAGCATTCAAAGACTAAAAGTACATTTTCACAAACAGGTTGTCTTGAACCATGTGTGGCAATGAGTTACCAAGATACAATCAAATATTTCTGCAACCTTTGCTACGTTTTACCAGCATGGCGACCATATTGGATTTGACATCAGGGCCGCTCTGTGACCTCCAACTTTCCGACATGGAATTGTCGACAACTTGTTCAAAGTAAAGGAAGCCATAACAATAGTTTGACTTAAAGTAAAATATTTGACCATTGTGTCACCTTGCATATTTCCAGCTTGTTCTTTACACTGCGGATGTTCTGAGCCTCTTGGTCAGCCACGCTGTAATTTTCCTGTTTAAACGCTTCGCCATATGGAGCTCAGTATGTCTGCTCAATAGCTTAAAGTGAACTATTTTTGTGGTTCCCAGTGCTGCTTTGGTAACACACATCTTACAATAGTATGAGGTAGTTGTGGAGTATATGGAAGTTATCGCCTATATAGAGATACAGAATAAACTTTATGATGTTTCTCCCATTCTGCAGGTCTGGCAGTGTGATTGGCCACTGGAATGAAATCTTTGAATTTGTGAAGAACTTGGCAGAGAAGTTTAAAAGGTAAGAGATTCTTCACAAGCATGTCCGCGATTGTAAAGTTGACAGAGAAGCATTAAACAGGGTTTAATAAGTGGGTAGCCAATGTGTAAAACTTCACTGCTGATGTCCTGACCGCTTCTGACTTCCTGGTTAAAGAATCTAGTGTTACAGGAAAACACACCTTACTAACTTGGTAAACAAAACTTTATACCTCCCACACCAGCAAATAAATACAGACCAATTAAAAAAAAATCAATACAGGCCTATTGTTGGTTTGGTTGCTTTCAGACACTGAAGGCTTTTGGGCCTTTAATACAATAAGCAGTATTGGGTTTATATCCTAACTTTTGTCTAAAGATTATGTTCAACAAATTCAACCTGTTTGTGTTCAATAAATCATTTAATAAATTTGAATTCACACGTTTAAAACAAGCCGTACAGATTTCGGTCTGTCTTTCTTCTCTTTTTTGTGTTTTGTTTGCTTTGTTTTTGCCAAATATCGCCTCCTCGTTCCTCCTCAGCTGAAGGATCCGTTTAGAGCAGAGATCTGTTCCTTCCTTAAAGTTGTCATCTTTACATAAACACGACGGAGAAGCACGAACAGCAGCAATCCTTTAGCCTGCCGTCTGTCATAAACAATGCCGCCTCCACCTTGGAGGCTTGGAACCTATCTGCAAAACTTTCCCCAAACAGACTCCATCGACAAATAAACACAAATTCACGTTAAGATTCGGTGACCTAGTTTTCATATCAAAACTAGGTCACTGCCTGTCACTGTGGGTTCGGTTCCTGCCCTCTGGTACAACTCTGTCCATGTTATCATTGTATTCCTGTTTATTCACAGTGACTTGCACAATTATGCTCCCTAAAATTTTTCATGTTTTGTCCCATTCTGACCGCAAATGTCAGACCACACCTAATTTGTAAATAGAGCTTTTAATTTGAGCATAAATCCAGCAGTTCTGCAAAAACAACAGGTCTGTTTGAGGCAAGCAGTAAGAAAACACATTAATCTTTCTGTCGGTGAGATCATACTCAGATTGTTGGCGCAGTTTGTTCCACAGCTAAATGCTTCGTGTGTTTATGTATTTCAGCGTTTTGTTTTTCTCTCTTCCCTTCCCTGTTCCAGTCCCATGCTGAGGATGTCCTTCATAACGTTCAGCTCCGACGCGTTCACCATCATGAAGCTAACAGAAAACAGGTGATTTCACTTGGCTCTAACGTCACCGGTAATATTTTGGTAGAAATTCATTTATTGGGATTAACTGTAACTGTTGTATAAAAGCAGATTGTGTTGTTATTCGTGTCCATTGCTGAGGACGTCGTTTCCATTGGCACAATGTGAGGTTTTAATTAAAGATCTCTGAGATGTCAAAATACTAGAGGAGGAGCAGAAATCCCCCTTTTTTAAAAATAAAAAAAACATGAATTTACCCCCTCCCTCAGATGGATAAACTGGGTCATTTATATTTTCTACACTGTTCTTTTTTTCCCTACTCTTTCCTCTATTTTGAAGGTCAGCTGTACAACTTGAACTTGTCAGAAAATCCCCTCCATAAAGCTGTAGGTCACCAAATGCAGATGACAGATTGATGACAGATTTCACTCCCGAGCTCCTTCATTGTCCCCAGTTTGTGTGGACAGTTTGTGCCGATTCCTCGACCCTTACAGTGTTTGTGGTGAACTCGTCCAGGTTGTTAAAACATCCAACTGCACATAGAGGCTGAAGTAATGTTACAGCTAGCCAGTGGTTAAACTTGCCAGTCAAAAATCCTGCTGTATTTCCTCTACGGTAAAACTCCACCATCAGCTCCAAAATCACATCTGGTCCGTTTTTATGTGAGCCTTTAAAGGTCTGTTTGATTTTTGATTTTTTGATTTTTTTCATGGAAAACATTTTTTTTCCACAAAGTTTGCTGCTAGCGAAGGTTAAAGCAATAAAGCTTTTACATGCTATAACATGTGGCTCAGTGTGTAAAGTTACACACTCAAAATTTAAAAGGGATTTTTTTTTTGTCTATCTTGCTAGGTGGTTGCTTTAACATTTAGCTAAATGTCTCAACAGGTGTAGCTAAATATTTAAATGTCTAAATTGTTAGACAAAGTTGTGACCATATATGTTGCAAACAAGTGTCGGTGTAAACTACCTAAAAATGTCAGAAAATATTGCAGTTACATTTCTACAAAGACCTAATTTTCCAATTCTGTACCACATTTTACAAACTGCTTGCAATTGATTATATATGCTAACTATGCTTTCTTAAATACCGTCTTTTCCGGACTATAGAGCGCACCTGATTATAAGCCGCACCCAGTACATTTGAAAAGGAAAAACCATTTTGTACATACATAAGCCACACCTGTCTATAAGCCGCATGTGCCTACATACACCTACGTACACAGAAAAAGTTTTCAAAGTTTTAGTAATATACCTTAGCTTTTCTTTCCAAACAGTGCCTGTGACGCGGCAGTAACACAGCAGCAA
>CAEFZY010000587.1:0-10942 GCA_903066815.1 Brachyrhaphis roseni
AATTATTTATACTTTATTTAAATGACATTTTTGCAGTATCCAGTATTTTAAAGTTTATAATGTTTGCAGACGATACAAATTTCTTCTTTTCTGGAAAAAATATGGATGAAATAATAAAAACAGTAGAAAAAGAGTTAGCTGAGTTGAAAACATGGTTTGACTACAATAAGTTGTCGTTAAATGAAGGAAAAACTAAATTCATGGTATTTTCTGGTAATCGGATCTATAATAATGTACAGTTATGCATAAATGGAGTTGAAATTGAAAGAGTTAATGAGACAAAATTTTTAGGAATCATTATAGACAATAAACTTAGTTGGAAGCCTCACATAGAATATATTAGAAATAAAGTTGCAAAAACTATTGGAATATTGGTCAAACTAAAAGATTTCATAAATGTTAAAGGCTTGCATATTATATATTCCGCTTTGATCATGCCTTATTTGTCCTATTGCTCAGAAATCTGGGGAAATGCAAGTAAAACAACCATTGATATATTAGTTAAGTTGCAAAAAAAAGCTATAAGGCTTATTAATAAGGTTGGATACCGTGAACCAACGGATAAACTCTTTATACAAAGTAATGCATTAAAATTTAAAGATATTGTTTATATAAAAATACTGGAAATAATGCATAAAGCATTGAGCAAAAGTCTTCCTTCTGGTATACAGAAATTATTTAAGTTAAGAGAGAATAAATATAATTTGCGAGGTTTGTTTATTTTTGAATGTGCAAAAGAGAAGAGCCAGATAAAGTCTAGATGTGTTTCAGTTATTGGTGTGAAACTGTGGAATGAATTGAATGATGATTTAAAGTTATGTCCTTTCTTGGTGAGCTTTAAAAAAGCTTTAAAATGTAAAATGATAAAATCTTACGCTGTTATGTAGATTTATATATGTATTGTGAAGATATCCTGGTAGGTTGTTAGATATAAAAAACAGGGTAGGCAAGAATAAGCTTTGCTTCGGCCTATTCCTTTTTTGGTAAACTATGGGTTTGTTTATTGTTCTTTTGTTGTTTTCTGTGTTTGATGTGGACAATTTACCAAAATAAAGTAATTGAATTGAAATTGAATATTTTCTGTCCAGCTGACGGATAGCGTACACCGAGGAGTCAGCTTGTTGGTGAGAGACTCCGGCGGTTGTTCTGCTTTACATCTAGCTGCCCAGAACGGACACACAGATCTGGTCAGCTTCATCCTGCAGCAAGGTGAGAAACTGGACTTTATTCTAACACATTTGGTAAATAATGTAGATGATTTTTATGATGTTTTATTATTTATTTTTTTGTTTCTTACTCTGCAGGTTCAAAAGTTCTCCTGGATTTAACCGACAGAGACAAGTAGGTTGGAAAATATGTTCATTACGTATTAATTATGAAGGTTTGCTGATGTTAAACTCCACTAGCATGTTTCTCACTAGCATGTATAGTCACTCCATATACAGGAAATGTGGTTAATGTTGAAAATGTGTTGAAAACACTCCATCTTTTATTCAATGGCATGTAAGAACCCAGGTAAGACATTTACAGTTAGACATTTGTATGAATTTGCATCAGCAACCAATCTGTGTCCCGCTAATTGTTGTTTTCAGTCAGTTTGGCGTCACTGTCTTGTTAATGCCATCGACTATCAAACCACAGGGTTATATTTAGCTTAGCCTTCCTGTGTGTCTGCAGGGGGGAGACCGCCTTGCACAAAGCCGCCTCAGAGAAGCAGCATGCAGTGTGTCGGATGTTGGTGGAGGCCGGCGCTTCGCTGGAGAAGACAAACCTCCAGGTAACCAACAGATGAAATGGTAGAAATGAAAAGACATGAAGCAGTTTCAGTAACTGCAGCTGGATAACTTTAGATCAACACGATATGTAAATGATTTACACAGAAGTTGCTTTGCTGGCTTTAGTCTCTCTTAACTTCTGGTGTAGCCTCAGTTTTAGTTTCATGATGTTTCATTTTAAAATAAACCAGCAAAATATGGTTTGTTTGAATATAACAGGGGTCGGCAACCCAACATGTTGGAAGAGCCATTTTGGACCAAAAAAACAAAAAACAAATCCTAAAATATAAACTCTGTGGTGTAAGCAATTTATAATCAGAGAGGAAACAAAAGCTGCTAACTGAGGCCGGGAAGCATCCTGTGGGGGTTTTTATACCCTTTTCCTGAGAAACCCTCTCCTGCAAAGACAGGCAGTTGTTTTAAATGTTTTCCATTTGTAAACAATGGACTTCCTCATCAAATTATTTGGAAATCACCTTATAGCCCTCAGACTGATGTACAGGAACACTACCTTTTCTAAAGAATCATTGTTGATGTCTTTGTGTCCTGGCATTGTGCTACAACACACCTGCAAGCTGCTGAGCAGAATCAAAGGGGGATAGCAGTTAAAAGAACAAACTGAAAGTTTCCCCACAGCTGCAAAAACTGTTTTGTTTTTGTTAAATAGGCGTTGTTTTTTTGGGGAGGGGGGGTTGTTAAAGGTGTCCTGTTATGCTTCTCTTGTCACGTTAAATTCAATTAAGTTGCTGCTGGCCGCTCCCACTAACTCAATGTTTACACTCACATGTGAAAACAGCTGCAAATAGTCACAAATGTACATTTCTGAAAAGCAGAAGTGGAGCCTTCTGCACAACTAACAAGAATGCAGCAAGTCGCATGTGTCAAATCAAATCAGATATAGACTCTAGAAATAGAACATTCAAGGTTACAGTTGTGTTTTGAAATATTATGCTATCAGTTATCTGTATTCTGCTAAATTAGGTCAAAGTGAAAAGATGAAACCAGCTGGCCAAATGTTCTGGAACTCTCCTGGGGTTGCTAGGTGACGGGTGGAACTTTGCTGGGGTTGCTAGGTAACGGGTGGAACTTTGCTGGGGTTGCTGGGTAACGGGCCGTGCCTATGGAATGTGACTTAACAGTTAAAACAGTTCATTTTCTGGTCACCAATAAACATTAACGTATTGCCAGAAAACAAGTCAGATTTTTTTAAAGTGCTTGGTCTGTTTTTAGAAACAGCTGAGACCCAAATCAAAGTACAAAAACGTGCAAAAAAAGTGAAATTTGCAGAATAAAACAAGAAAATGTTTGCTGATTTTGTGTCGGACAGTGAGAAAACGTTTGGTTTCGACATACTTTTTGTTGAATGACTAACAGATTGACGTTGAGTTCATCTCCAACCTCGTTGTTTATCACCAGGGGAAGACGGCGGCGGACCAAGCAGCAGGAGACTCTGCGCTCGCCGTCTTCCTCAGCTCCCAGCAGCAGACGTCATCCGGCACCAACGAAGACCTGGAGACGGCCGTCTGAGGCTCCGTCGCTCTCTCCCGCCGGACTCTGGACTCTGCACCGCCCCGGAGCAGAGAGGAACCGGGAGGGAAGTGTCACACCTGTGCTGGATTTCACTCCGCAGGTGCAGAGGCGAACCAGGAAACGAACTGCCTCCGAACGCGGCAGCATTGCAGCAGAGATTTTAACGCTCGACTATTTATTTATATTTATTTATTCTATTTATTGGTTGTGCTGGTTGATTGACTTTTAACAATTGCAAGTGCAATTCGTCTTGTAATGGAGTTGTTTTGGTCATATTTTGCAAGTATATTAAGTCTGGAAAATGATCAGAACGGCGATCAAAGCAGAATATTTATCCCATAAACCTGTGTGCCAAAGACATTACACTGTTGTGGTGTCATATCTAATCCAAATAACCACCGTTTCATGAATCCAGGTTGGATTTCCAGGGCGTGAACTCAAACCTGTCTGTCACATGCTGCTGCTGTTTTCACCCGATGAGTCACAGCTCATTATGACACAAGAAACCAAACTGCAGCGCTCTGTTTCTCCCAAACAAAGATCTTCTAGGAAACAGCGGACAGTGTTATCAGAGAAGGTTTTTAAAAAATGTTTTAAACAAAGGCGTGCTGTAGGATTTACCCTTCTCCTTTAAATACGAGTCAAAACAGCCATCTTGGAAACTTCCAGATGGAACCACAGAGTTTGTTTTTGAAGGGAAAGTGGAGGTCACATGTCTGATGTAAAACAATCACCACAAATCTTCTCTGAAGCAAAACAACAAACTAAAAACACTGAATGTATCTCATCTGTAACAGAACCCAGGTTTCATTTTGTGTTGGTCGTCGTGTTCGTGCCGTCCGTCCGTCCGTCCGGTCTGGAGTCAAACCAACATCATCAACACGACTGAACCTGCCGTTTTATGAACACATTGACCTTTGACCCAGTTGTGTACATGGAGGCATTAATAAGCTGAGCTCTTCTGTGATGTTATAAGCAGAAATCATCCACATGTACAGACACCTCTGGTAAAATGCTGAGAAAACCTTCAGAAAAATTCATCTTTTATTGCAGCAGCTTCATTTTGCACTGGAAAAAATCTGAAATTTACGAATTTATTCATTTTTCATTTGGTCTGCAGACATATAAAAGCTGATTTTTATCCATTTTAGTGTTTATTTGGCAATAAGTTTGGATCATTATGATACTAAACCATTTTCAGTTTTCTGGGAGACTTTTACTTAAAAATGACCTCATGTTTCAATAATTTATGTTTCTTGGGGCTTTAAGGAGAGAAACACTCTCTTTTTTTAATTAACTGTACACATTAGGTGGTTTTTTCCACATATTGAACGTTTATTTTACATTTCAGGTAAAATCCTGATGGAGTTTAGCAAACTCCATATGTGTCTTTTTGTGATTATGATTTCCAAGCCAGTGGAAATCACGCCTTGCATGGAGTCAAGATAACAAATGTTTCGTTTGTTGAGGTCAGGCTGCTCTGACTGTAGATTTGGACCAAGTTAAAAGCATAATTGTGCTTTTATAAGCCACAGACGTCTGAATCACCTGAACGGCATGTTCTCCTTTCCTTCTCTGATTTATTAAGCCTTAGAGAAACTGCAAGTCAGGGAGTAATAAATACAAGCTTTCATGCATCCTAAATGTAAACTACTACTACTGCAATAAAAGATAAAAGTTCTTAAAGGTTATTTTAAACATCTGTACCACTGGTGTCTGTAGGTGTTGATTACAGCTTGAACTTTTGGACCAATAATGCAAAATTAATCCCTTTTTTGCCTGAAATGTAAATATTCTAAAGAGTTGCTTGTTTTTTAACACCTTTTTTAAAAATTTAAATAAATTAGCTGTTTGGTTCAAAAAAACATTCCTTAGGGTCAAATTCACTGTTTTCTTAGCAAATCGTCATTGATTTATTTACCTGTCAGGGTAGAAAGGTGAGGATATGGCAGGCTGTTTTAACATAAAATCAGTTTCAACACACTTATATTTCTAATATCTGAAGTTGGTTTATGACTAGATGTATTAGTAAATAAATTCTGATTAGTATAAATCATGTTATTGATTTGTGAGGAAGCTTTAAATCAAAAATAAATACAATTAATTACAATAATTATAACGTATATTGTTCATATATTTCAGATATGAACAATTAAATTATGACTAGTCATAAAATAATTTAAGATATCTCACTTTTTATTCTGACTAATTCTAGTTAAAGATATCTTTAATAACACAAATATTAAAAATATCACAAATGTATTTTTAGATAGGAGATATTTGATTGATGCAAATTAAACTGAAAGCAAAAAATGACGAGGCAAACTTAAATTAGAGACATCTGGAAATGTAATTTAATTTAAGTAATTTAAACAGCTGGTTCATTTTAAATATCTTGAATTAATTTTCTTACCAGTCAAAGTGACACGTATTTATATATTATTTTGAAATTTCAGTAAAAGTGAAATGTTTTTCAAAATGAAAAAAATATTGAGGCCATTCTAGAAAAAAGGAGCAAAAGTCAAAGTCCCAGAAAAAACAAGGAAATTTCTGAGCTCCAAAAGTCGGAAAAAAAACTGAAATGTTTCGATCAATCTCAGAAAGTTTCAAGAAATGTAAATATTGATGTTTTATACTTTTAAATCTCAGATGTTTCCAAAGTTATTACAAAAAATCTGAAATTAATCTCCAAACTTTTTAGTTTTTTCTGGCAAATTTTTGACTTTTCAAGCTCAGAAATTTCCGTATTTTTTCTAGAAAACTTCCAAGATTGACCCGGAAATTTACGCTTCCATTTTACAATGTAGCACAAAGGGGCAATTCAGATATGTACAAATTTTATTGTTTATTATGTTCAAGATGCAGTATCTTGAATTGTAATATAAATAAATGACAAATCCAATGATGTAACTTGAGGTATTTTGAAAGGAATTAAAAATATAATAGAATATATCTTGAATTATTATCATCAGAATGTGAATGCTGATATCTTAAATTACCATTCGGTTTAGTCAAAATGCATCTTCAGATATCTGGATTGTAATTACTGATAGTCAGACGAAACAGATTTTATGCTAAAACCGCCTGCCGTACCTTAAGACACCTGGCTTAAAGGAGGAGCTCACCTGAGCTGCTGATGTATTTCTGTTGATCGGCGATAAAAACAAGGAAATATGAGTCTGGGGCCACCCAGCAGCTTTATTACTCACCTGTGCTTTGAATCAAACCTGTTGGCATTTTTAATGGCTCCTCCTGAATCATAAGGCGTTTCCATAGAAACGTGTAGCGGGAAGACGTGACTCACGACATATCCAAAAATAAAAAATGCCTGTACAGACTAATTTATCCTTCAACACAAGCAAAGTGTTTGCAGTATTCGTCCAAAAAAAGAAAAGAAACCATCTGAGCCATATTCAGTAGAATATAAAGATGTTTTTATTTCTTTTTTTACATTTCTCTGTTGTTTACATTACATTAATGTTTAACACAGTCGAGCTTTTGGCACCGAGGAGTATTGAATGTGCAATGTTGAGTTGGAGTTTCATTTCGTTTGTATTTTGGAGAAATTAAACAACTTTACAAGGTTTTTTGTGAAATGAACTAAGATGTTCAGGAAGTTTCATGTATATTTTAATTTACTTAGTTTCCAGATTCCTGCTTAAATTAGCCTGATTTTGATCCAAATAATTTAAAGACAAGATCTAATCTGAATGCCAAGATGATTTTATTTAACTTAATTAATTGAAAGGTTCAAAGTTTTACTTTCATGTGATTAAAAGTTACATTTATTGGCAGGCCTGGTAGAAAGCCTTAAATATCTTTCATTGCAGCAGCATAAAACTGAAATGTTATGTTTTATTCTATAATATTCCACACATCTGGAGCAAAAACATAGATATTTTTGTAAACTTTTTAAAATGTTTATTAGAAATTGGGTTGAATAATTACTTTCTTAAAATTTCCTTATTTCTGAAAATTCAAATGACATGAATTTGTCATCTATTTTTATCCAAAGTCAACATTCAAAATAAAACTTTCTAATTTGTAATATTTGTTTTCCCTACTGAATAAATGTACTCAGATTAAAAGGTGGACTTTTGTGCTGCTGTTTTGAAAATATATATATTTTTTCAATTTGAAACATGATTAATAATAATAATAAAAAATGGTAAATGCTGTTTTTTCAAACCGAGACGCTTTCTAATTGCTAATGATCAGAATCTGCAACAGCATTATTTTTGATCACATTCCTGAATCAGACTCTTCTGTCTTCCTCCTGACGTTGTGCAACTTTGACCGGAAACTTTCTGAACTAAGTTCTCTTTTTGATGATGATAAATGTTTGTTGCGAAATGCAGGATTCCTGCGACGGCTTTGGCTGTCCGATTTCCAACCCAGAGCTCTTCCTTTTGGGATTATAGAGAAATGGATTTTATGTGAATGGTTCTAAGAGCTGACTGTGTGAAAAGGTCCAGCCTGTTCTGAACGACATAAACACATTTCACTTGTGCATGACGTTTTCTTACCTCTTTTGGGTCCGTTTTCTGGTTAATAACATAAAAAAATGGCATTGTTGTTTAAAGTATTACATTATTCTAGTTTTGAAAATTATACCGGAGTTTCATTCAAGTTTGGGCATGTTTTGGCAGTATTTTTGTTCTGCTTTTACATTTCATTTCCCTGCTGCTGAGATTACTTGAGGTTTATTTAAAGAACTTGTGATTCTTTTTGTTTCTGACCTCAGTTGCTGTTTGAGTGAATGTTGGAGGACAGTTGGTGATTTCCTCATTGATCTGCAACAAAAGTGCTTGTCATTGGACATCTAGATGTAGAAGGGGCTCCACACTTCTTGATTTCTGTGTTTGTAATTCTCCAACAAGGAGCCGACTGAAAACCACTCATGTATCGAAGTTATACGGTTTAGTATGTGTACAGTATATATGTAAAGATCGTCATTACAGTACAAAGTCCATATTTTGTCAAATAAAGTACATCAAATTTATTTCAAGCTCACCAAACAGACTTTATTTGTAAAAAGCTAATTTTTGCTAACGATGCTAACGTGGTGGCTGCTAGCATCTATTAGCATGCTACAGCATGATTTTCCTATTTGTTGAACAGGATGTTTGTGCTAATATTTACCTCAAACTGGTAACTATCAACATATAATACAACTTTTACATGTTTAATTCGTAAAATATCTGTTAAAGTAATATGCTAGTAGCATTCTAGGCTAACTCAAAGATGCTAATGCTAAGTTTTTATCATTTATTTACTATTTTTCACAATCAGTATTTTTTGCTAGCATTACCCTGCCAAATATTCACTTAATATCTATATTATTTTCAGTGTTGTTTATTAAATATTATAAATACACATAAACTGAGTATATGTACAGTTTTGGTCAAAAGTTCACATCCACTCATCCTGGTCTTGATTGTTTTTTAAAATCATTTGATTATGTAATGCAACTTGAAATAGGAGAAGACAGGATGTAATTTATTGAGGATTTTCTCTAAGTAAAAATTTCTCCTTCACTCATATTTAATTTAGTAAAATACAACTCAACTACACACTTTGTAGCTACAGACAAGCTAATTCAGAAGAGCTAATTCTAATGTTTCAGGATATTATTCTGAAACATTAGGATTTTCTAAACATTAGCCAGTTTATCCATTTCAAAACCAGTTGGATGCGTCTTTGGTAGCAACACCCAATTCAGTCCAGGTTTTATCCACTTATTAGTTATTGATTTAAGGTAAAGTTGGGAAAATTTAGTTCTTTAGTGTTCTATTCACTTTTGCAATTCAAAAAGAACCACTGGCAGCTCAACATGATGCCAATGTTAGTTTATAGCAATCTAAATCAGCTTTTTGGTTTTACTGAAGCTTGTTACACATATGTAAACAATCACCAACATAATCTCATAGGAAACATTTTTGAAAACTGTCAGGACGTGTAATAAATAGAACATCTTTATTATTTTACCAACATGTTCTCTTGCAGCTTAATAAATTGCTTATTGATCTAGTTATCAGTATATATTATTTGGTTAATTGCCCCTAACCTTTGGCAAATATGCCAACGGGAAACATTCCTGTTGATTTTTCCTGTTAGGAATGCAGAAATCCCAACTTCCAGGTAGAAAACAGGTGCTGCCGAACTCCCTGTAACCTCAGCGTACTACCTGAAAAATGAGTTTCCTTTTCTTTACTTTTCTTTCTTGCCAAACTTGGTGAATAGCAGCCAAAGCCACAAAATGGGAATGACTTCAGTGAAAGACAAGACGCCAATGAAGACTTTTTCTCACCGTAAGTGGAGTTATGGTGGAAGTTTGCCTTTTTTTATTTCCAAATATATTCACCAATAAAATGACTAGAAGGACACAGAGATTTGTACATCAAAATGACAACTATTTTGATATAATTTTCCTACAAACTCTTTCTAAACCCCTGCCAAATGTTGTGAAAAGCTCATCTGGTTCCAGAAAGAAAGGAGTGAAGTCCAGCTGCAAGGGGGACGAATCGCCTCGTTTGGTTTCTGTTTTTGCCATTTTGTTCACCTGCTTCTGAATTTCCTCGCTACATCTGTGACATCCTCCTTAGTCTCATCACTGGCCAACAAGATATAGTTCTTTATCACTTAATTCTACTAATGAATTTTGTTTTGTCATTCTAATCAGTGACTGCTGTAATTTCCCGTCTTTCCATTGACTGTTGTTTTCTGGTGAAATTGAAGCGTTAGTTACTTCCTGTTACTTCTGCCAGCTTTTGGTTTGGCATTTAAAGATATTGAAGGAGTGTTGTGCTCCATTACTATGCTGATGTGTGTGTTGTGAGTCAGTCACCTCTTCCTTTAGGAACTGCAAACGACACAACTCCTAGGAAGTCCATTGCGTGACCACGCCCACTTCCGGTTTGTTACCAATCACACAATATCTCTTCCTGAGGTTCATTTTAGTAATAATCTGGTTCATCTGGTTGCTTCCCTGTGTATCAGTAAGTTATACTTGTCTCATTATTACTAAACAGACAGAATATGATGCTTTTCTATAAATTAAAAACAAGGAAGTTTAGGATACAAAGAAAACCAAAGGATATGACTGTGACTCGGGATAATTTTGAAGTCTCTGTATATGAGGATCTCATGATGTTGCCATTGGTTTTACTCTTGATGACATGAAAGTCATGTGAACTCCTTGTTGTGACAAACAGGCCAAGAGCAAAACTTTCTACTATGAGTTTATTTCTGGAAAGCCGTCATGACTCAATCTCGTCATGATAAATGACGAGGTTGAGCTTTGAATTACAAAAAGAAACGGATTTAAATTGGTTTAGCTTTATTCACTGAGTAACAAAGTAGCTAAAGAACAAACCGTTGTAGTGTAAATGTAAATAAAGGCTAAATATGAAAAGGTTAAAGGTCAACAGGACATAAGGAAAAGTGTTTAAACATATTTAATGTGTAAAAATCACAGAAGAATGTCTTCAGATTGTATCCAGAAATGTTCTTCTTCTTCTTCTTCTTGTTTTTTTTTTTGGCGGTTGGCAAACAACTTTCAGGTGCATTACCGCCACCTTCCAAGTTGGAGTATGGATCACATGCTTATAATCTCCTCATAACACCCGTTCTTTTAA
>CAEFZY010000593.1:0-30327 GCA_903066815.1 Brachyrhaphis roseni
TGTAACCCAGGCTTTCTGTCCCTAAACCTGCAGCTGGTGGAAGACACCCTATGGGCTCTGCGTTGTGTTTGTGTGAAGGCGGGATGTGATCCGTGCAGAAAGGGAATCAGACTCAGGGCTCTTCGGACACTTTGGCGCGTTTATTTCGTCCACCTTACAGGCAGTAAACACACTGTCAGCATTCAATCGTTTTCTTTTTTACAAAATAATCAAGCATCACCAGTACAAACATGTAATTTGAACTTAAATGGCAAACTGAACAAACAGAAATAGTTCGGTTTATTAATGTACTGTATATTTTGCATCGGGCTAGCAGAGCTGCTGCTTACCTTACAGGCAGTAAACACACTGTAAGGAATACAGCGGTTCGCGCACAAAAATCCCCTGCACTACGGTGTCCCCGGCAGGACAAACATGTCAGAATTGCGGTAGTGCCAGCAATTACAGAAAACAACAGCGCCCTCCTTTGGAACACTTATGCACTGCCTTACATGTTTATGATGTGAAGCACTTTGAAGTGTCTTGCTGCTGAAATGTGCTATACAAATAAAATTTGATTGATTGATTGATATTCATGTGTTAGATAAGCAAATGCTGAATGAGAATTTGCGTAACAAAAATTCTGATTTCCTACACTTTTTAAGCCAGCAGAATTAAACATTCCTCAAGCAAGACCAGCGCATTAGTCACACGCAGATGATTTCAAACCTTTTTGTACACATGAAACAGCCGTGTTTCACAAACCTGAGCCTGGAGTAACAAACAAAAGCATACAGATGCTCTCCATCTTGGTTTATAAAGACAGCAACACAGCAACATGCCCGGAGGCACAAAAACAAAATGTAAAGTCCTCAACTTCACCATCAGAGTCCAATAACCAATATGTCCTTCAGCCATCGCTGTATTGCTTCTGAACCATAAAAGCATGCTGCTTCCCCTTTAACTGGACTAAATGTGGCATGTGAATGTGATCCAGAAGCATTAAATGTAATATTTTTCAATAGTGCAGAATTACAAAGCGATCTGTCTGTGGACTCGGCGAGGAAGAAAAACATAACTTCACTTGTTCCTTCACTCGGAGCGCTGACCTTCACTGTGATGAGTTTGAAACTGGAAGGCTGTTTGCACAATTACACACCGATGAGTCTTTGTGTTCGCCGTCTGCGCGGAGTTAAAACCGTCTACAAACAAAGAAACCAATTCCGGTGCGCCACGAGTGGTGTGAAGTGGAGAAATGAAAACGCTACAGGTTTTGCAGTGCTTCAGAAAACTTTGTGGGCTTCATTAAAAAAAATACAAAAAAATCATTGATTTTCATCTTTTCTTTTGGGATAATGGGGACGAAAAGGGGCCCCTTACATTTGTGTCTATGCTTCCTAAAATATGTCTGGGGAGGGAAGCTTCAAAAGAAGACTTCTCCGACTTAAATCTTGGTTTCTTTAAACCTGCCTCCTTTGACAGACGTAGAAGGGCTCTCCAAGTGGTTTTTCCAGATTTACACGACCAAAGAATTTTTTCCCCAAAGATAATTGTGAGAATTAGAGCTCTGTTTGCAGTCTTGGCTGTTTACATGCTGTCTGCTCCGTTTGTTATATGAACAGAAATGATGTGACCCTGGCTAGAGCTGGTCCAATTCCGCAAAAGATAAGACATGTCATAACCCGACAATTTTGACTTTTTTTTTTTGTACGAAAGTCATGTTGCATTAACTCTGCTAAATCTCCTTTCCCGGAGGTGCAATGTCTGCTCCGTGACATGTTTTAACCACCGAGGCCCTCCCATTACCTCCGGGCACCGTTTCTCTGTCCAGACATGAGGCTTGTCTCAACAAGCCGCATGCCTCTTGTAAAGGGTGAGAGGTCAGCTCGCTCGCGCTTTCCGAGCCCTGGCAGCTGATGTCCTCTCCATTTCAGATCGGGGAGACCTCCATTATCCCTCGCCGTCAGGGGGAAAGAAAAAAAAAATCCATTCAGCAAATTTTCCTGAGTCACAAATCCCTGGTTTTATGAGTCGACCACAAACAAATCCTTAGCAAAAGAAAAAAAAATAAAAAATCAAGGGCCAAGGGTTAACCTGCAGAATAATTAGAAAATTCTGTAAAACGTTTTTAGAAGGTCTTACATGTATTCACTATAATTTCAGGACACATTTTCCATGACAAATTATTTGCATCCAAACAGATTTTTTCAGTTTTTTCCCCCTAAATGTCAAGTCTTCAAATCATCAATGTTAACAACATAAATATAACCTGAGTAAATAAAAAAAAAAGTGATAATTTTAATTTCAAGAACAATTTAAGTCGAAACGGCCACATCTAAAAATATAATCAACAGCATAAATTAACTTTAATTAACCAGATTTTCTGTTTTAGTTTCGCTCACAAAACCTGATTACTGCCTGACCTGCAGAGGCAACATGTTGCAAAAATAGAAACTGGCAACATGAGGTAGACGAAAAGATTTCAAAAAGTAGCCTGATGCTCTGATCCAAGTCTGAACTGAATCTAATTTGCCAAAAAAATAAATATCTATAAGATCATAACTTTGGGAAAACCATAACAGCCAGAAGCTGACTAATGCAAGCATAAATTCTGCTCTCATATCACAAAAACCTGAACCACAATATCTTGAATTCAGTGTATGACCTTGCCTTCAAACACACTTTGATTATTATTTTTTTTTATCCTAAACTGGCTGTTCATGCTCAAATTTTTCCAGTATGGCTTAATTAAAATTAGGCAAAGAAGTAGAAGGCCAAATTTAGTACACGGCAATCAAACAGGTGCATATTCTTAATACATATCTTTGTGTTTCACTTAATTGACTCATCTTTTGAAACTGTATTTTCTAACACCTCAACTTATAATTGCCTTATATTTAAATTTGAATAAATTACATCATAGATTTATATTTGAGTTTTTGTGCATGAAAAGATTCACCTTGAAATCACTAATAATCACTCAAACAGACGACAATAACTCCATTTGTTGATGGAGGTTATACGGTTCGAGATCCTCGCGCAAGTTCGTGGAAATCCCATAAAACATTTGCAAGATCGTGCAAAAGTTTGATCCTGCAGGCTTCAGTTAACCCTTTAGTCCGCAGTAAAATAAATAAAATAATAAAAAGCTCCTCGCTGATTACAGGGCATTTGAAATATTAAGAGGAAAAAGCTTCTAAAGTCAGAAAAAGAAATATCTGCAATGACTCATTCACCCCCCAACCTCACTCATTTACATTTCCACGCGTTCATGAAAAATGAAACTTCTTAAAGATTTCTTCTCTTTTTTCTTTTTTTCTGGATCCCTCCAACCAGTGGAGAATTAAAGGGCTGAGAGCAGTCTGTGCATTCTGATTCCATGACACGGAGACCAATTAAAAGTCACCGGTGTTGTTTCGAGGCTGCAGGGCACAGACAGACTGACACCCTCGGTGCAAAACAGCATACTCAAGTGAAAACCAACCAGCACTCTTTAAAACGAAATTACACTTCTCGTACATCATTAAGTCTGTGATGTTTAGCTCTCTGTTAGGTGATTTGCGATCAAAGCAACAATTTACATTTGATATTTTGCGCTCGCCTCCATCACGTTCCTCTCATCTTAACCTCGCTTAACCCTTTCCCCACTTTTCAAGTCGTGCTTCCTGCGTTCTTGGCTGAATTTGTCAAGACTTGCTGCATGCTTCGCTTAAATATTTGGAGCAACGCGGCTGAGAACATATATCGTCGCCTACAGTGATCAAAAGGAGCAAAAGAAAATCAACACGCGTGTCAGTATGTTCTGATATGATAAACTTAAGTTAACCTCCACACATCTCCCAGGTTTCCGCGACACATTGTGGTTTTTGGTCGCTGCGCAGCTTGTAAATGCAAATTAGTTTGCAAATTACAGTAATTATTTTGTGAATGCTGGGTACCTTCAGGACAAACGTGAGAGCAAGAGGGAAAATGGCAAAAGGTTAGCAAATTGCTAGGTAAAAACAGCTTCTCCGGGGATTGGCTCTGCAAAACAAATCATTCTGTAAAAATAATTTGACTTAGGACCATCAGAGGAAGATAAATAGAAGACGGAAATAAAATAAAGAGCAAACTTAGTTCTGATACTCATATTGTTTTGCTTGGATTTTTTTGTTTTTTTAATACTTCAACCTAGTCTGGGCAATAAACCCAAAATTAACTGACAGAAAAATTTATGAGGACTAGGTATATATATAAGAAAAAGTGTCTTGATTTTTTCACAGATTATCTGTTTCGTACTGTACCGTCTCAACATTGTGACAGTTTTAAAGAATGTGGGAAAGAAAACAAAACACTTTTTCTAAAAGTTGCTTACTTGCAGCTTTAATGTTGCCAGACGGCAGCTGGAATGGTGCAACGTCTGAAAGCACCAATTACTCTCCCATCAGTTGGTTCTCAGCAGTTCATCAGGGGTTGGGTCGCAGTGCCATCCAGATGTCCTCCCAGGGTCCGGGAGCAAAAGGACTAACCCCATTTATCCTCTTTTTGCTTACTTATTCACTCAAGGTAACAATGATATATGAAGGCTTCAACGTAGATCGATGGCTGGACGGAATGTTTTTCCTCCTGGCTCAACATGATCTCATACCATATGCACATCACTGCTGCATCCCGTCCGCTTGTGAATCACCGGCTTTATTCTGCCGCTTGTGAGCAAGACTCTAAAGGACATGTTCTCTGCTTGAGGCTGCAACTCACTCCCGACCCACTGAGAGGCATACACTATTTTGGCCTCAGGAGAAGCCGTTTCTCATCCAGGGACCCTCCGCGACTACCAACTGCCCCGGCGCCTGCTGAAGGTCATATTTGGGAAAAGAAACCACCAGCTGTGCGCGTCTGGGTTGTTTTTTCTCTCTCTCTCTCTTTTTCCCTCCAGCACTGGCAGCCTAAAGACCTGCCAGAAGCCCAGTGTCATTAATATTTGAACCATATTTTGTCTTATTTTATTCAGTTGTCACCAAGCTGATCTATCTGGACTAAAGCCGACTGAAGAAACACCCAGTATGTACACGTCTTACAGGGAAATAAAATCCTGAATTTTTATTTATATATATACACATTTTTAAACCTCTATTTCTTTTGCTAGGCCTGCAAAGAAATAAAAGTCAATGAAGCAAGATGTTGAGATTTTACATTCAACAGCACACACTGATCTTGACCAATGTATATTGAAGAGGTTCGATGAAAAGAACCAAGTCCAAAAATTTACAAAGACAAAAAGACCAAACAACCGAATGTAGTGCACACTTCGTTCCAGTAGATGGCAGTAATGCAAATCCAAACATTGATTGCCAACTGCCGTAAGAGAGGAAGAAGAAAGAAAGGAAGAAAAAAAATTCCATAACGGGAGAAGTTATGGGATGGTACCAGGTGAGACTAATTAACTGATTAGCAGCAGCTGGCTAGAAGCAGAGGGACGCTGACGACACAACAGGAAAACGACAAAAATGTTGGAAGAAATAAATCATGAGAAACTCAAAAACTCCAAACTAAGATAAGAACAGTAAACTAATATCCAAAAGATCAACACAGGTATTTAAAATACTAGTCTTTGTCATGTTTTGGGGCGATTGTGTTGCTTACCTTCTGCTTTTAGCGTAACGCAGTGCATTAGCATTAGCATTAGCCTTTTTCCTAAAAAAAGCATTTTAGCTATTTCTTATAAATTAGCTATGTTTATTATATTGAATGGAGGAAATGAATGTAAGACGACATGCTAGTGATACCCCACATGCTACTGACAGCATTCATGCTAACATTAGCATTTTGGCTAATTTTAGCTTATGCATTAATATTAACATACTGAATGGTGCAAGTCCATGTTAGTCAACATTCTTGTGATTGTCCACATGCTATTTTGTCATTTTTAGCTAAGCTTAGCATTGATGCTAATTTTTAGCATCAGTATGCTGGGTTCCAAACAACAGGCACACTTTGGCAGGCCCCGGTTCAATTTCTTCAGGAATTTTCTAGTTAATATTTGAATTCCTTCACTTTCTGAATTTCCTTGTAGTATAATGATTAAATTAAATGTTTCTTTATTTTTTCTAAATTCCCCCAACATTAACCTCCTTTCTGTCTCATATCTCCAGCATACTAAAATCATATCTATATTTTCAAATTCTTCACAATACTGACATTTTCCCATATTGTGCTTACTTATTGTAAATAGTGTATAGTTGAGTCCAGTGTTAACAAATTGGTGGAATGTGGAGTTTGATATATTGTCAACTTCCCAAAATAATGGCCTACATATTTCTTTCTTTCTTTTTTTTTTTTTTTTTGCCAAAATTGACTCTTCCCAAATCATTTTTTTTTAAATAAAAATGGAGAAGCATGTTTGTGTGCAAAAAGAAAATAACTTTGCCACCACAAGCCATGCTGGATCCTTTCTTTCATGTTCTGACTTTACCACATGAATGTCAGAGTTGAAATGGTTCTTGGAAATGGTTCTTTGAGCAACTGTTGCCTCCCTATTATTTTCACCTAGCGTTAACTCAAACCCACTGACTTGCATGTAAGCGTTTTGAGGGTGAAAGTTAAATCTTGAATCAGGATTTCTGTTTTTCCGACCTGTCCTTGTGGAGACGTCTACACAGGGCCACTTAAGTATAATCAACCCAGCATTTTGTAATCTAGCTGACAGCTTCATGCTCTGGTGGTAACTCACTGTACTAATCCTATTACTTATTACTCATACAAGCTGAAGCTGATCCTGCTGTTGACAGTTTCCAAGTAGGAGCAAATTTAATGCAGATAGTATTTTTTTTCCCCTTTTATGTTAAATATGCTTTTCCCTTAAATGCATTTGCCCACCATGTATGGATGTAGGTAATTTTTTTTTCTGTTTGTGTAGCATAAGCAAACAAATTGCTCAATTTGTTATGGATGAATGATCCACTGAAATTTGAAAGGTCTGCAGTTTCTGTTCTCTCTGTATTTTCACATTAAGCATTATGTCAAGGTGACTTGTTTTTAGCTTAAAAAAGCTGAACATGTTGTTTTAATGTTAAATCAGTTTTTAATGCTGCTTTTTATGATATAAAACCCAAATTAGCACCCTTGTTTTTCTTGTAAATGGCAAATCGAGGAGGTCCAACCAGAAACAAGTTCCCGCTTAATGTTGCTAAGTTACTGGCTGTGGTCAAAACAAAAGCAGGTTTCTTTGGGATTATTTGACATTTATTGAACATAGCAGATGCAGCTATGATTGCTAGGGTCTCAGTTTCTATTTTTGTCCAGGGTTTGGTGCTATCTTAATGTTTTCTGTCAGATTTTGTTAATTGCACATCTTTTAAAGCTCTTGCTTGTTCAGTTGAGTTTTTTTCTTTTTCTTTCTGCCTACGTTGTGATGTCCTCGGTTTCCTCGGTTCCCTGCCTTTCCGTTTCAACATCTGCTCCAGATTGTAATAGCACACCTGTATTGACTCAATAATCCTCCCATCCAGTGCTCATTTTCCCAGGTTGCTTTAATTTACTGTCACATCCTCTTTTCGCTCCTGCCTCACCATCTGCACTAGTTTTTTGGCGGCTCTGCCTTGTGCTTTCTGAGCTTCCATTTGTTTAAGGGATGTTTTTTCCCCTTCTTCCTTTTGTCTGTATCCTTCTTTTGAATTTAAGTCTTTTCACCTCATCAATGTTGACATTTTGACTCCAAATAGCTATTTGTAGGTCTTGCAAATACGTTTTGTGTAGCCACAAGGCTAAGAAATTAAAGAAAGTCAATGGTGAAATGAAGGGCATCACTGAATGTTATGCCATCTAAATGTGAACTTTTGTTTTTATCAGAAAAGTGTTTCATGAATTTCTAGATTTGTACCCTTTTAAAAAGTAAGATGAAATGGTGTTCAAACAGATTGTAAGAATATATTTAAGACATTTGTCAATAACATGTTTGTACTGATATTTCACAGCCAGCAGCCATCACTATAAAATTCATCTTACGGGGGAAAAAAACCCTTCTTCATTCATTAATCTCATGCTGCACTATGCAGACTTTCTGTCTGCGTTAATTAAGATTCACTCACCTCAGAGTGCCAAATGTTTGGGATGGCTGACACGGCCTATATGCTGATTAATTCAGCAAATAATTATCTGGCCCGTACTGGGCACTCAAGACTGATAATTATTGTCAAACCTTCCACCACAAATCATCAGAAGATCATTTTCATACTTGACTTCGTTCATCAACTACAAAGTAAAAGCAAGATGATGAAGAGCGCATTACAGTTTGCGTACTTTTTTGTCATGAAAGGCTTGATATTTTATAAAATGCATATCAATTCTTCGCATTTAGAAGAATTAAAGATCATATTACATTTGCTGCAGTGTTGAAGAGTGATATATTAAACATACGCATGCATTGTAAGTATCAGTGAAACAGTAGCGTTAGCCAAACGAGCATAAAGCAGATTTATGACATTCAAAATCAACATTATACCTGATCAGCATAAGCCACATAGTTGCTTACAGTAACTGTATTTTACTTAATTTATTTAAAGTTTATTGGTATTGCTTTTAGATCCATTTCTTCAATTTAAATTTAAACTCTTTTGTTTTTGTTCTTTTTTTCTTCCCTGTCACATACTGCGTGTTATATGAAAACTACAAGCTACGTCACAGCACCAAAAGAAACGGCAAAAAGAAAATAGTGACGAATAAATGAATATTTTTCAGTTTTTCAGCTTCATTTTCGGTTTCGTTGGATTCTGCATGCTGAGTCACTCTGTTGGCTCAAAAGAAAGTGGGAATAGAAAAGGCACTTTATCAAAGTGCCTTTTGTGAAAGGGGCATGTTGTGGAAATCAAACATTGGTAAAGATTATTCTGCATCTTTATACCAAAGTCAGTTTTGAAGTAGAACAACACCTGCGTGAATATCATAATAGAACCCGTCATTAGTTAGACTTCAACACAAGTCTGGAAAAGGAGCAACAAAATGGATTTTAAAGGCTTGTGATTCGGCTCGCTAAGGGTTAAAACATCACGCTCTGGGAATTTTAGTTTTTGAAAAATGCACTTTCACTTCGGGATAATGGACGGCATTGTGTTCGAAGATGTGTTTTGTCCATTTAAATGTCTGGATTAAAAGTGTATGTTTATTTATTGGATTCACGGAGGAGCCACAATGGTGCTCATGGTTTACAGAGAGAGCAGAGGCATCCTCAATTCACATGTAAATTTGGTGAATGGAGGCTTTTAAACATCTGTTTAGAAAGGAGAGAAATTCAGCTTTCCTCCAGTCGTGCGTGAAGAGGAGATAAGGCAAAACTAGAGTAGAGAATTTAGAAATGTTTTTTTATTTTTAATCTTTTAGCTTTTCTATCATTTTTTTTTAATGTGAATATGCTTTTAACTCAAACAAAATGTATTGATTTAAAAATCCTCACCTGCGTTTTTGAAATTCCGCCCCGCAGTAGGAAAACAATTAAGGCAAGAGTCACTCTTTTACTTTACACATTTTTCAGCAAATTGTAGGAGATAAGGTTTACAAAAAAAATGAGAGAAAACATCTCTGGGAGGGCATAAATCTTTAATCAAACGACGGTGACGTGCCTTGCCTCCAGCACTCCTAGTGACAAGCTGCTGAGCAGATGCAGAGATCTCAGATCTTGCCCCCCCACCACCCTCTCACTTTTTCCCCCATAAAAAAAAAAAAAAAGAGGAAGATAAATCCCCTTCTCTAGTACAAATGTGTCATGGGAGTAGCTCTGCGTGCACCGGAGCTGCTGTGTTTTTCGGGTTCCCTCCTCAGAAACTCCCACGGGGAATCAGCACTATTTCAGCATTTTTGAAAAGGGTAAGGAACAGGAGGCAGTCGAGCACACGCCTAATCTTTTTGCCTCCAGTTAAATATCTAAAAACAGTCGTGGTATAAACACGCAGACACGAGTCTGCTTATTAAGTTTACACCAGATTGAGCACAAGTTGAAACGAAAGAATGACAGTAGGAATGTAAGATTAGTGTAACAATTAATCTGCACACAATCTTTTTTTCTTTTTTACACTCTCTTTTTAATTGTAATAAATTTATGTTCATTGTGCTCATTGATAGCTTTCCTGTAGTGTCTCTGGTCTTTAAAGGTTTTACTTCAGGCATCTTGGCAGTTTATGGATTTTATGATAAGTGCTCCTCGCAAAACATGCATTACTGCTGTAGCAAAAGGAGGAAGTGGTTATTTATGAATGGAGCCGATTAATGACGGCGCAGAGATGGAAACTTTAGTGAGGTAACCATGCAGTGCATTAGACTGCGGACAGGGATTCATGTGTTATTACTGTAATAAGTGCAGCAGCAAGTGCGATTTGTATTACAGTTTCCACATAAAGTGTTTTAATGCACCGACAATGCATTCATCTGCAGAAAATATTTTGCCTATAAGCACGGTATCTTAGTCACGGGTTTTAAATCAACGGAGTACAAAAAAAAAAGATGAAATATCCACATTAAAATCATGACATTTCTCTAAAATGCAGCTATTAATGTAAGTAACCAGATGAAAGGCTGTCTCCCACACAGTCATACAGTCAAACACAACGCGTCATAATTTCTCTCAGTGGCATTAACAATGACTTCAAAGAGATTTTTGCTGTACTCCCAGTGAGTCTTTGCCTCCAAATTCATATGCATATGCACCCACAGGAGCAGGAACGCACATATAAAACACATGGAAAATAATAGGAAGAAGCAAAAAAAAAAAAACACAATAGACAAAGGCAGAAAAATAACAGACGTTCACACAAGTGTGCTCACTTTACATTCACGTATACAGCTCTCTCAGCTAACAGGTTATTCTTCAAAAAGCTGGTACAGAGAAACCAAGATAGGCTGCGGCAGTGTCATGCAAAACTTCGTCCTTGTTAAGCTGTTCTCTCAAAAACAAAACAAAAACAGACAGACTGAGACAAAGGAAGGAAGATGGTTCCAGCAGCAGCAGCGAGACAAAATGGGAAGTCATTGAATGCTTTAACCTTAAAGTGAGAAATCTCTCTTTTGCGCACTCTATCAGAGAGAAAAATGAGAGTATGTTTTGGGAAATGCTGATGAAGGCAGTGGAGATAAATGGAAAGCATTGGATGCAATTCATCACTCTGCATGACTAAATGGAGAATCAGATGTGAGACAGGGTTATATTTCTGTATATACTTATTTGCACTTATAAGCTTTGTTGTGTCTGTAGGTTGATTTTCTTTTCGTTTTGCTAGACACGGCACATGAGCAGCTTTACTGTGTCTGGGTCATAAAAATCTTTTTACAGATTTTAAACAATCAATCTATAGAGAGCTTCGAGGAAATGCCAACCAGATATAAATACAGTTTATTAAATTATTCATAACGTGAATGATAATGTGATATTTTATTGTTCCCACTATCGACTGCGTGTACGTCTCTTGCAGAACATGGCGGTCAAAGCGAGAACCGCAGTGGCGTCTTTAGGCCTGGCAGAGTTGTGTACTCTTCCAGATGGATCAGGTTTCAAAAACGATCCTATCATGTCTCTGATGGACTGGCCACATGTCCAGGGTGTATCCCGTCTATTGACTGCAATTACAATCAGGCATAAACGATGGACGGATTAATCTTATTATGCTAGTACATGACTAAAGCAGATAGTAACTGGATCCAAATGCTAAACCACCATAAGTTCAGAGATTTTTCCTAAGTATCTTTGACCCTTCGACCTTCATTTGTTGCATCACTTGTCTGATATCTTTGGCGTTTCTTTATTTTCTATAAACAACATCTAAGCCTCCCTGGTAAGGTCTGTTCAGGTTTCCTGGAGAGGAGGATCCGCCGGTTATATGAACCTCAGATTCAGGAATAGCAGTGTGGTTTTTGTCCTGGTTGTGGAACACTGGACCAGCTCTACACCCTCACCAGGGTCTTGCAGGATGCATGGGAGTTCGACAAACCAGTCCACGTGTTTTGTGGAGGATACTCCAGGAGTACGGAGTACCAGGCCCTTTGATATGGGCAGTTAGGTACCTGATCAGTGTCAGAGCTTGGTCTGCGTTGGTGGCAGAAAGTTGGACTCTTTCCTGGTGAGTGTTGGACTCCACCAAGGATGCCCTTTGTCACCGATTCTGTTCATAGCAGAAATTTTTGGGCACAGTCAAAGTGTTGAGGGCTTAGGATCATGTTTCTCCTTTTTGAAGATGATCTAGTTCTATTGGGTTCATCGTGTCGTGATCTACAGCTTTTCCTGGAGCAGTTTGCAACCGAATGTGAAGAGGATGAGGATCAGTGCCTATAAATCCAAGGCGTTGGTTTTGAGCCGGAAAAGAGTAGAGGTTTTGATCCCAGAAAGTCCCTGGCGCAATACTTCTGTGCTTATCTGCATCTCTTTCTTGCATAGGGCCATTGACAGAAATATTGCTACCAATTCCTTTGTGTACTCCTTTTTCCCTTCATTCCAGCTCTGGCTCACTGATTTAGTCCTCTTGTCTAAACAAAGCTAATCATTAAACCTCTGCAAACCCTGTCTGTCTATCATTCCCCTTGTACTCCTGACTCACTGCTTTTGTGCTTAGTTGTCTTTATTTTCTGCACCCAGTCACTAATACAGCGAACGTTGCAATTAACTTTAGTTTTACTTCAGCTTTTCTATTGGCTTAGTGCTTCTGTGTTCAGCTGTGCCTCTTTCCTGAACAGAGACATTGACTGAGCTATTCGCTGACATTAACTATTTGCTTTTTGTTTTGGTGTTTTCCGCCCATAGAAAGTACTCCTGGCCCTTAGGGAGCTTTCAGAATCATCCCTATAGTCCCAAGCAGGACACTCTGAGCTGGTCCAAATGGGAGTTTCTTCCTCTTAAAATCCAGTGGTTCTTCTTCACTGTCGACAGCAGGCTTCTTTACAAGGAGGAGTTGCAGCAAAGATAACTAATTCTTATATAAAATTATATTTACCAATCAACAATAGCTTATCAATTGACTGCCCTGCATTGTAATTTTGACAGACGTACTCTCTATCTATCTATATAAAATCATCTCCTTCCTGAAATAATGGCCTTTTTTTTTTTTTTTTTGACAAAATCACTTTAGGGAAAAAAAATATTTGGGTTATTATTTTAGGAAGGTGACAATTTCTAAGCGTTTAATATCACTCGATATCTGAAATACTGCCAAACTGGTGGCGTGTCCTTTACTGTGGTAGTTTTCACTCTGTGCTGTTTTGTTTTTTTTAAGAAATAATGAGATACAGTAACCAAACCTGAAACTGCTGCTGTGCAAGTAACTCAGCAGGTTGTTGCTAGGTAACCAAACAGTGAGGGAGTTAGTTGATGCCACCAACTTTGCTTGAACAGCTAAATCCTTCCCTCTGCCTACATCTCCCAGAATGCAGTGTGGTTCGGAGTTCAATGCATCTACTATATATTGAATATTCTCAGACATATTATCTATTGATATTGACCACATGTCTATGTCAATATGCATTGTTATTGATTCATTGTTCAGCACTAATACGCATTATTTCAGCTGATGTGGCTGTTTATAGAAAAATTTAAACATGCTCCAGGTGTTAGTAAATATAAATTTATAGAATTTGGCCTCCGCAATGAAGTAATGTTTAATTATGAAGGTGTTGAGTATTTTTACATCCCGTGAATCTTTCAAATTGTTGCAAAAGACGGGTCTTTTTGCCAAACATCATTGCAGGTTAATTGCCTTCATTTGCTTTTGGTTGGCCTAAATGTTTATCACCTAATCTTGACGCTATAATGATGGGAGAGGATGGCATCAATCTCAGTAAAAATCGAACCGAGACGTAGTTTTCTGGCAGCTATAAACCAGAAAGCAAACACACTGCGATCAGCCGAGAGGAGTTAAACAAACTCATCATCACTGCCGCACTCTATCCATGCATGTTCCAGCTGCCGAATATCAGTGCTAGAACCGTTTTCATTACAGAGATTGCAGCGTTATTGGTTGTGAGACGTGAGAGCGTCTCTAATTAGTTTAACCACGAACATTATCGCCGCTGATCTATTCTGTGGAGATTCATTAATTTACTGTCTTTCAAAATTCACAGACTGTTTCCTCGGTCAGGATGCTGTTCCCTTCTTAAATGGTTGATCCTTCTTCTCATTATTCATAATATATATGTTTTATGTACAGACATCTTTAGCTGTCTGTACAGCTAAATGATTTGATTTTGGCTTTAGAGACTCTTATGTGCCAGTGTTACAGGTTTTGAAATGTAATCTCCAGGAAGAACCTTTTCTTTTTTTTTTTATAACCATTTGTCTACTGAAAAATGAATGTAAAATATGCTTATGAATTCAGGCTTCCACAAACACTCCACCTTGCCTTCAAATGTGACAAGACTCCATCTGCCACACCGTCCGCGGTTATGTAGTTTAAAGAAAACGCCTAGCATTAATAGATTATTATCTACTCTTGTCAGTCTTCTGTGAGGCAATCTAAGGGAAGATTTTCCTCTCATTTAGGTTATTCAGCGATTAAAATTTTAGGACATTTTGGGTCGGAATCTTTTTCTTTTTTAATCAGACATTTGGAGACCACGCATATGAAATATGACAAGGCAACCTCAGAAACACTCTGGATTTTGAAAGTTCTTTGAAATAAATTCACAGGGTGAGATTTCATGGAGTTACAAAACCCACAGAAACAGACGGGGTTTTTTCCACGACCCACACATGACAAGCATCCTCACACAAATGGCGCAGTCAGAGAGATTTATTTATTTATACTTTCTGAAAAATGCTTAAGCCAGAAGAGAACCACAAAGCTTTAGAGAATAAATCAGGGATATTTGTGGGATCAGATGTTTAGGGCTGCTCAGCCGCCAGTGAGGAGCTGCAGTGGCTCTTGGTTAGAACAAAGAGGCTGCCATGTTTAGTCTAGTTTTAAACAACAGCTGTCCAAGCAAGGATTCGTGATTATCTGTGATGTATCCGGCTACATGCGCTGACATGCAAACCTTCTGCCAAAGCTATAATTTCACCTGGTAAGGCGGCTACATTTCTCTAATGCAAAGGAAATAATTATATAGGAGTGCATTGTTGCAGATTTTTCTCCAGAAGTAAAATAATGTCAACTGATGCTGCTTAATGGAGGAAGAGGTGGGGAGTATTGAGTAAAATGAACCTTTCTTTTAGCGTTATGTCATGTTTTAATGTTATTCCCTCATCCAAAACATGTCTGGACTGTTTCTTGTTTCTTTCATGCATGTTGGAGGAATCCATGAATCTTCCTTGACAACCATTCAGGGTGCCTCAACGCTTGCCCCGACAAAGCCCCGTCTATTTCTACAAAGCTCCTCCTCGGAGCTGCAGGCTCCATCCGAGCTTCTGCCTCACAGAGCACGTCTGCCACTCGGCTCCTCCAGACTAGCGGCTGCAGCAATTAGCAAACTCCTGGTGAAACTACTGTATGTGTCTGCTGAGCTTCTCTACTGCTCAGTCTCCTATGAATGGTTGTAAGTGGCAAAATGACAAGCATTGCCATGACGTGTTGAAGGCAGAGTGTCAGAGTAGGAACTTCTTACAGTGACAGAGGCCCATTTTCAGGATGTCAAATTAGGAAGTATAATTTCTTTTAAATCCTGTCTGACATACAGCATTTTTATAACAACTTAAGACGACATAGTTACTCTATTGTGCTGTAAAACGACTCTATGTGCCTGGAAAACACATAATATTTCCCTCTTCATCAAATTCTCTATCCAATGTAATTAATGAAGAAGTAATCCTGAATCAAAACTTCAACAGTATTTTATGCCACCTTCTGGATGTCGATGGCTCTGATGAAGTGTGTTTAGAGGATAGTAGTGTAGGAATATTTGACCCTGCAAATATTCAAGGTCAAATATTTGCTGGCAGCAACAAGCAAAGCTCTCTTTTGCTTGTTGCTGCCAGAACTAGTAGTTGTAGTTGGTAAGTTAGTTGATGCAAAGATAGTAACTAAAGTGCAGAAGCAGCCAAGAAATTTAAGATTAGTTCTGGAGGAACTGAAACAAATTAGTTTTATGTCAAGAGACCAAACATCATTTGGTATAGAAGGTGCTTTTTGGAACATTTCTTACACCTAAGCTGCAGGGGAAGTTGCTGAAGTAACAAGCTGTTGCACTTGCCAGTGGTTGGAGGTAGTCTTCACTACTTTCATTACTGCTTTGGGTTTTATTACAGTAGATATTTACTGCAGCCTCAGGATATATCAAAGCAAACCCAATACTTTTTTTTCTCCTAGACAGAAGGATGTTGACCACCAGCCAGGCTGGATCCAAACGTGTTGCTATGGATGTGGTCATTAAAAAGAAACAAACAGTTTCTTACTTGCAATAATTGTTGCTAACATGTTAGTCATTTAAATTCATAGCAGCACTACATTTGTTGGTTTTACACTTTTGATTTGTAAACATCTTTATCCTGGCAACTTGTTAAAGGCTCATACAAGAAGAGACTAACAGAATTTAGATTTTTTTTTGTTATTAAACCAAATGATTTTGACAACATAAAATGTTTAGAAACTTTGCCTCATTTCCTGTTTCTGGTTATTGGTGACACAATAGGTCGATTAACTCATGTTATTCTCATAACTAAAAATATATGTTTGATTCTCCATGCATTTTTATTTTTATTTCTATAAAGATTGTGCAAAATATCATTTGCAACATATATACTTGATGCAACAGCTTGATACAGCAGGGTTTTTTGAAATTTTATTTTTGAAGCAAATAAGATATGAAATTATATGTCTAGTATTACACAGTCAATGTGCTATTCATTTCCATAAACAGATTTCACCTTCAAACCTTTCAGATTTTCTGGTATTGCTCCTCCCATGTTTTTAGTATTAGTTTCATTAGACTCGTTTCAATTGGGGACCAAAATTGCAGCATTTATTCCACTTTCAGCTGCTGCGGTTCACTTCCACACTGCTTGTGGCAAACGATCCAAACCTCAGTATAACTGAAGAAAATGACACAAAAACCTCTAAAGATCCCAAGCGCAACTTCCTGCTTCGCAAAATGTAAACAGTGGAGTGGCGTCAGATTTTAGAGGCTGTAGGATTTGTCTTTTGTGGTAAATGATCACGAGGCAGTTCTCCCACTAGCGCTAGACTCATGTGTTCGTTGTATTTACAGAAATGCCCTGCACTCTACAGAAGTTCCTGAACACAGTTCTTAATTTCTATATTCTTCCTAATTTTCTGTGCTTCTGCTTCACTTCAGCTCTTTCAGCTCCCACAAACAGCTGACAGTATTCACACTAGCTTTTCCAGAGCGCATGGAGACATCAGCACACATCATGTAAAACAACAACAGACCGAACGTAAAACCCTGACCTAGGGGAAAACCAGAGTAAATTAATTCTGGTCTGAGCATCCTGTTAGCATTTGTCATCACTCCCTGACTCTTAAGAATGTGGCAGGATTTAACTGAGAAGTGGGAGTCAGACTCCTATAAGGGGATTTATACAACCTTTAGAGCTGTAGGTTTGCCACCGCTTTTCATCCCAGGAGCACTCCGGCTCATCCAGCTTAATCAGTGACCTACGCAAACACCAAACGGAGTCGATTTCTCTTTGGAATTTTCCAATTACTATGTATTCCGTATATCCCGTCTGCTCAGGGACTGTGACTCTGTGGCTGTGTGCATATCTGACTAAGCTAATAACCTACATTCACTGCGTGGAAAAACCAGGGAGGGTGCGGGGGAAAAAAGAAAAAAGCGAAACATTCAGCACTCAAGATCCAATGCATTATGAAAAGGTAAGCCTGGGGTTGTCTTCCTTTGGATGTTTGGCCCTCCCTCTATGAATTATGAACCATAATCACCACAGGCTCCCTGGAGGCCTGCAGATGGATCGGGGGCAAAGTAGACCATCTCAGCCAGAAGTGTCTAAGGCTGTCTGGGATGGATGGGGGGAGTTGGGAGGGATTCACTTGTTTGCGTAAGTGCTGCTCGTCTCCCCTGGCTTCTGTGCACCAGGTTGGTCTCAGGTTAGAAAAATGGACTAAATATGCTCGGGGGGTGGGAGAGGGATCAGATTGGGAACAGGTGTGAGTTTTAGATCCTGACCCTTAGTGGTAAAGACTATTTTCAAAGTAATGGCGAGAAATTGAAGGGGGGAGGGAGCAATTACATAGAGTGTCATGCAAAGGGGTCTAAATGGCTCGGCCACCAGAGTGCCTATTATGTGGGTCTGTTCTAGGTCAGGAATAAATGTCTGGCAAGGCTGGAAGGACAGGGAGCCAACTTCACTTATGCCCCTTGATGATTTAATTGCTAATCAGCTGATTGCACTTGGAATAAGAAATTATCTCTCTGGAATGTAATCATTTTTGTGAACGCGGGAGCAGCCAAACAAAGAAATCATCTATTGTGATTCGGCGAGGTGCAACTCTTTGACGGCCCTGATCACACAAGTTAACTCGACAGGCTGATGTGAATTTGCTTTAAAGCAGCTTTGCTCTCTCTGCTCAGCACTTGGAATCATATATCCTTTCCTTTGAGGGTCACTTCTGTTTTCTCAAATATTTTCCCCTTGGCCACAAAAGTCAAGAATATGACCTTGCTTTCAGCTTTCATAAAGATGATACGGCTTGTATTGTGTTTTTTTTTCTTTCCTCCGAGTAACAAGAGACGGAGTTGAAACTTTCCTTTGCCGTCTTTATAACTTCAAAATGCAATGTTGGCACCTAACACAGAAAAATGTAACTTTCTCTTTATAGGACACAGTGATAAGATTACCACAGGTGCCATATGGCAATGTTACAATGTTAGCCCTCTGTTTTACACTCAGAGGGTCAAACATTTGATCAGTGTCTGCAGCAGCTCTGAGAAACACAAACGTTGTCCCTTAGTAAAATAAGTAGATGCCAAACGGCCAATACTTGGTTAAGAAAGTAAATTGACAGATAGGAAAATGTACCATACGTAGGTCTGAAAAAAAGATTTAATGAAGCAGAAATGACCATAAGATTTGGATAATTTCATGACTGTTTTTGTACTTGTTTTCTTCTTATTCACTGTTAAATACATGGCATCATTTTAATAGCACAATCTAGTAACTGTGACCTTCAGTTTTTATACAAACACTATATATATAAAAATGACTTAAAAGAAAGACTTCATAATATGAAGTATTGAAATTGGACCTCTGTCTCTTTAAGAAACTCTGATGCTTTCAGGAAGTTATCGCTATCATTCCTTTAATGTTTTACCAGCACATAATGTAACTCGTATAATGAGCTCAGTAGATGCGCAGTTCCACCAGGTGTTTGCTAATTGCTGATAGCTAGTCTGAAGGAGCTGCGTCTCGAAGGCGGCATTTTGCACAGTTGAATGGTTGCCAATGGAGATTACGTAATTTCTTAAACATGCATGGCAACACTCCAGGTATTTGTTTGGTGAGGAAATAACATAACATGATGTAAAGCTTATAAAAGTAAATTTTACATAATACTGGCCTTTTAAACATTTGGTTTCAGTATTTCTTAGTCACAGAATCAAACAGTTTGCTTAGACCTGAGGGAATATCATGTTTTTTTATTGTGTTATAAGCAGAGTAGTTGATCTTTTTCTCAAAAATAAATTGAAGAAAAGATTTTTGTTTGCAGCTGTTTGGCTTGTGAAGTTTAGCTAAATGCTATGTGCTTCTTTTGCTTCTGTCACAATAGAAGTAAATTTCTCCCAACATGTCACAGTAAACCTCATGTCTAATTGTTAAGATGAACCTAGCTCACTGTAAGGGGTGGTGACTTAAATGTTGGCTCCATCCAGTTTTGTGGCCAGCAGCTAAGAGAACTGACCTGACCGACAAAATGGACCAAATTTAAATGTTGGACTTTTCAAATATTTTAACGTGATGTTAAGCCTGTGCGACTCTATTGCTCAGGCTTAACCTCTCACAAACACACATTTTTTAGCCAAAGTTTCCAGAACACTGCGTTTCTGTTACAACACCTGCATATTTCTTTTATAGCTACACCAAATGTTCTCTCTCTGATAAAGAAGCTCACCCAAACAGTGAGTCATTCGCACAATTTATTTCCCCATTTAAGAAAAATATATTGATTAGTGTTGCTGTGCTGTGACCCTGACCTTTAACTAACCTTTTAGACATTGCGTGTATCCTTGGAGTCTCATGTGGGCCGCCACTGTTTATCTGATTTATCTCGGAAATAACTATTTTTTTTGTAAGGTTTAAGGGTAAGTTTTTTCCTGCCCTTCTGTTTATGGGAGACATTGTACAATTATTGCTTTTTTGTTGTTGTTGGATGGTTCTGAAAAGTATAATTTTTGTTACATTTTGCTCTCTTTTGTCAGGCTGTCTGTTTATGTAAATGTAGTGTTTGTGAAAATATATACTGTATATATATGTATATATATATATATATATATATATATACATATATATGTAATCACTTTATTTTAAGCAGCAACCTGCTTCCTATCTTACATTTAAAGCAAAGATATTCCTTTTCTTCTTTTCTTTGTGTGTGCTCATGTATATGACATGGTTGATAAATGAGAAACCGTGGCGCTGTCGTTTTGTTTCATGACATGTTCCACCGAAAAGCGAAGATTCGTCCTGCAGAGAAACAAAGTGGCTGGAGGAAGCCGCTTCAGACGTCGTGGTGGCGCTGCCATGACAAAGTAAATAAAGCGATATCATCCATGAGTCAGATCCGGAGATAATGAACCAGTCAAAAACTATTGCTTCACCGCAACAATGTCCCGGCTTTTACAGGGCTGCCTCAGCAGAAGGCCCTCTAAGCTGTACATTATTGATGGGGCTTAAATTGAATGTCTCTTTGTTCCGCCATCGATGGACACCAGGCGTGTGTCGGCTCCACGCAGAGGGTAGCATTGAGTGCTGCGGGGGGTGGGAGGGAAGGGCACCGGGGTGTGTGACTCACCCCTATCCCATCATGCAGCAGGCGATTCATCCATCACATTAAGAGGTGCCACATCAATCATTAACAAGGAGTCGTCCGTTGAAAGGATGACGGACAGCTCGACAAATAAGTTGAGATGAAGCGGGACGAGGCGACGCAGGCCTTTTTCCACTTTTGAGGCAGTTAATTCGCGGACTCAGCCATAGCGCATCTAAATGCAACCAGCACAATGGATCCGGGGAGAAATTTGCTGTAATTCTAAAAAGGAGCTAAATGATAACGGATAATGCGCTCGCGGTTGGAGAGCTTTAACCTCGACTGAACTCGAATCACAGAGTGAATCGGCTGATGCTTTTAGGAGAATCTGAAGTGCTCAGACAGAAGCTTCTCTTAATGCTTTTCTCCTGGGTGGTCAGTCACTCTCACAAAGATTCCTGTGTGGGGTTTTTTTTTTTTTTTTTTCCAACTAACCAGGTATAATAATCCAGCAGTCTTGGAAGCCTTTGAGAAGATTGCAGCCACCGATGCGTTATCCGCTAATGCAGAACAGGATTGTTCAGCCCTTTGAGGGCTTTTTTGACGTCTTCGGTGTCTCTTCATTGTGATGGAAGTTTGCACAGAAACCCAAAACCTTCAACTATGTTTGCTGTCAGTCATCAAAATGCACTTATTTAGAATTTTATCTGATAAGTTCACTTTCCTGCTGAAGAGATCATGGTACTGGATGTGTTAAATGATAAAAGCTGCTTTGAAGCTTTAGTCAGCTTAAGCCAACAACTTCAGGTGTTTTGGGACTATTTTACCCTTACATGGTGTGAAACCAGTTTGGTTATTTCAGGTTGTGGAAGTTAAACATTGTAGTAATCTTGGATTTTGTCCTGGTTGGTGGTCAGGTTACAGCTTATGCTTGTATGAGAGTCTGACAGCATGCTAACCTGGAGTAAAAACACATTTTTACAGTGCAAGTTTATGTATAGATTATGTAATATGACAAAAAAAGAATAGAACGTGAAAAGATCATTTTTATTTGAATCTATTGCACCTTTAATAATGCTTTTTTTAGAACTTTGGTGATAATTTCAAAGTGTTTAATGGGTGAAATACTTCATTTAGTTGCTTAACAGAAGATCTGCTGATATTAGCTGATTAGTCAGGCTATCTGCTCTGATATCTAGCATTTCTCATATGGTTTTTATATTTCTTTGTTTCTGCTTCTTTCATGTTTTATCAGGGCTTGTTACATTTTACCTCAGTACTTCAATCCATGATCTCCAATGGCTCATATACAGATTGTATTTTTGTTAGTCATTGTCAGACTCTCCTGTTGCCCATTCTGGTCCTCTAAGTTTGGTCATTCTTGTTCAGACTGATTTGTAAATCTGCTTCTAGTCTGAGTTTGGGTCCTATGTCACACAAAACCTTAACAATTTAATTATACTTTGATACCAGTAAACTCTTCTCGCCTCTAGTGTTGAACTACAAAAGCACCCTGAAAAGAAAAGCTACATTATAAAGACAATGTTGGTTTAAAAGTAAATGTGCCAGCCCAACATGACCAAAGCCTGTGTCAATATATCAATACATCTTTGCAAAACAGTAGAATTTGATGCCATAAAATCTAAAAGATTTGTTCATCAAGAATACAAAACTCTGAAAAACTGTCAAAAACTTTCTCTGAGACGGTTGGATCTACCTCCTATAGAGACTGACTCTACTGGAGGCACCACCATCCTCTGCTTGTACATATCCACAGTGAGCCTCTTCATCTTTTTTCTAATATATTCATATAGAGGGCACTTAGAAAAATAATATGGGGATGATCGGGGACCATTGCTTAGAGCTCCAGCAGCACTATGACCACAGTAAGAGGTGAAGAAACTGAGTAAGAATAAGAATAACTTTCCTCAGTGAACTCAGTACTGAGGTCCAGATTATGTTGTCTGAAAGGAGGCTTATAGTCCTTAAAACAAGGAGAGGTTGGGGTATCTTTATCAAATCTGACAAGCAAAAGGTCTCAGAGTCCCTTTGCTTCTTCCACTTTAAAGACTGGACATGTTGCAGGGCTGTGTGTGAGCAAACACACACTCACATAATCACAAACACACATTCATTCGTACAAGTGAAGACTGCTTAATCAGTTTAAGCTGCGACAACAGGAGTGATGAATCAGGCGCATTGGAGAACAGCTGTTCCAACGAAGACTGTTACATAAAAAATGTACGTGAAAAAGGAACTCTGGAGGGTGTTAAATAATAGAATTATTTACGTTACTAAAGTATCACTAACACGGGTCTTGTCTATGTTAATGATACGATCCGGTGACACGTTTCCTGATTTTCAACAAATTCATGGGTCTGTATGCGTTATAGACTCATTCCTCCAGCTTTGGTCAGCTTGCGTTTAGCTTTCCTTGCCGTTCCAGACTTAATGTTGACTCCTTGGCTCATACTTGTCAGTATGAATTTATATTCAAAGCTGCAGTTTGAATAACTGTTTTAAAAATTTTGCTTTTTACATATTTTGTTAAACTGTCACCATGTCATGACAGTGTAATATAAGTAAAAAAATTTATGAAAAATTGAGCTCTGCTGTTTTCCTTCCATTGCTGAGTACCCATGGCAGAATCCACAGCCCGGTCAGAAGCAAGTAATCAGAGCCAGGAGGAGGGTTTTAGCGCTGTCAATCATGCTTGAGTACATGTCGTTCAAGCCTTTCCCCTGCTCTCTGCTACTACAGCTTCTTTCTGATAGTAGAGCCTACTACGAATGCTAAGGCTGGCTAGCATAGCCACCGATGATGGCAGATAAACAGTTTTCCTTTAACAATAAGCTGTTTCTCCACCAATAGCACATTGAGCAGAGTGTACACGAGCATGATTGACCACACAAAGACCCGCCTCCTGGCTCTGATTGGCTAGTTTTGATCAGGAGTGGTGCATTTCTTTTGATTGCAATAGTACCACTGTGACCTCGATTTTTTTAATTAATTTTTTTTTTTTAATTTGTTCAATATAGTTATGTTTTGTAATATGTAAGAAACATTTTCATAAAATGTGCATACTGCAGCTTTAACACAACACTCAATAAATGCATTATGAAGAGATAAAAAAAACACATAAGTTGCATCTCACTATACTTGCAGGACTAACAAAACTATGAAAAATAGTGCAATAGTCTAGAAAATATGATAAATATAATTTTATCATCATAATTCCACTATCCAATAATTAAATATCTTGGCTGCTGATAGTATAAGGTCTTTTAATAGGAGAAACAATGCATGTATGGGAGTACCCAAAGGCAGTGGATTGTTTCTTTCCTTTACAAAATCTAAACAACATAAATGTGATTAGAAATGTTTGATTCAGCCAGGAGAAAAGTAAAAACATAGTCCAGTCATTTTTCTGAAGAGAATAAAACATGACATGCAGCTTGTAGAAAGTCTAAAAAATGTCGGGGGTTTTTCTGAAGAGTCATCAACACTTTGTGACACAACCTTTTCTGTTGTCAAAATTCCTCTGCTCGCTTCATCACAGCTCCTGATTGCGCTCATTCAGCACTGAGGAGCTCATCAAACCCGCGAATCAAAAACATTTTCGAAGTGTGTTGTGGTGGCAAATTTTAATAAAAGAGATACTCTTGCTTTTCATCCGAGCGTCCTCCATAACTCATTTAAACTGTTGGCATTTAACTGAGGCGAACCCATTGGAATCTGATTGGCTTCAAGTTTACTTTCTATCCTTTAATTACACCAGCTGAGTTTTTCTCTCCAGAGCTGCATGTCTGTCTCCCGATTTCCATGGCAACAGTTATTGCTAATCAGATTCTGCAGCTCTCATCCTCGCGGTTATTAATCTTCCAAGCCACATGTCAATCAACCTGTCTTCATGACGGCTTTATAAATGTTCTCATGTTCTTTTAATCAGCTTGTTTCATCTTATGCTGTGCAGTGATAATTGATTAGAAAATATCTTAAGGCATTAGTAGTGAACTTGGCTCTTAGTTATTCAGTTTGTTATATTTTTGAGTCCTGACCTCAGTTGCAGTTGAACCGATATCGGCTCACAGACTCTACATAAGCTGTATGTAGAGTCTTTAAGCATGCACCTCATTTTATATTAAAACAAAAAAGCAGTGTCATGAAATTGCAATAAAAAACAACACTGTAAGTCAAAGGACCAGAGGTCAGGGGGTCCACAAAGGTCCAGTTGGTTTATCTCTGTCTGGCTCCTCACAACCCAATTTTCTTTCTTTAAAATTATGTGTTTATTCATCCAAGTATGCGTAGTTATTTTATTCAATTTAGCAGATTTCACATAGTTCTCTTTTGGAGTCACAAGGGTTGACTGCTGCGTTCACTTAAGCAGCAGTACATCACAAAGCCATTTAAATAGGCATCAATTTTCCATTAAATAGAGGAAAAGACACTTAACATTTTTCTTTATTTAGACAGAAAAATCGCTTTTTACTCAGAGGTTGCCTTTGAGTAAAACGCGACCTCTTTTTACTCGGAGGTTGCAAACGCAACTTGGACGAGTTCTTTACAGCTACAGGAAAACAGAGAAACGTCTTTCAAATTCAAATTAGCATATGCTAAGCGTCGAACCGAAGGAGAAGGTCAGCACTTGAAACGGAATAAGAATGATCATAGACAGAGAAAATATGCATACTACCACATTAGCTCCTTTGAGTTAAATAAAAACATTTATCTAATTGTGTCTCTGAATAAAGCAAAGTGTTGAACAGACATAAAGCTGTTAGCCTAACAACATAAAAAAACTGCAATGGAGAAACGACTGTGCATCCACGGCTGCAATAAAAAGCTTTTCATCCCTCCTAAGGCTTTAAGGATTTAGTGATTAAAGATTCCACTTTAATTGGATGTTAAATAAATTAAACAGCCAATTAAATCATAAAATCAACACAGGCAATGCATGATGTATACTTTAAGACAGCCATATGCCAGTGATTTAATCCCAAAATCACATTAAGGTGAAGCTTGGAGTTGAAGCATAATAAAGCTTTTAGGAGTTCTGTAATGATTGTAGCTTCAGCTGTGAAGCTTGTATGTCTATATAAAGTAAAACTCAACCATGAAGATATTCAAGGTGAGTTGTAATGATGGGAAAAAATGGTCCTTTCAAAGCTGAGTGTAGATTATTTCATTACATCTCAAAAGCAAACTCTTTTCCGTCCTAAAACCTGGGTTTCATTTCGGTTGAAGTGAACTCTGGCTCGGTTCACTTGGATATGTGAATTGCAAGTTGACCGGAGACCGCTCCGAAAGCAGGATGCGGAATATGACACAGAGCATTCTGGGAATATGCAACCTCAACAAACATGAGTCTAGCAGAACAAATGGCTTGTGGTGTTTTGCCAAGACAAAAGAGAAATCTTACAACCGCTAAAATCTGACGCTACTTCATTTTTCTTTAAATTTTGTAGATTTTTGCGTTGTTGACAGAGACGTGTTGTTCATTACTCCACTGCTTCACTGTCCGGTTACGGATGCACTCCAAGTTAGCATTTCTTACTTACCCGATTCAGAAGTAAAGCAAATCATGCTGCAGAATCCCATTTTTAATTTTGACTTAGTTATTTTTTCAGCAGAAGTTGACTTGATAATGAATATGTTTTTAGTAAATATTGAAATCTGTCACCTAAATCCCTATTTCTTTGGTAAAAGGGTTGAAAGTACTACATTGAAAGATGTACAACAAACATTATGCAAATACGGGGAATGCAAATGTAGCAGGAATAAACCTTCCTCATTGTATGAATAGATTGTTTGGAGAAAGTAATTGGCACTCTTCACAATTAGCTCTAAAGACACCGCATGTGGTAATGCATATAGTGTTTAAAAGTGCAATAAGCATTATAGCAGCAGGTTTCTTTCCCATTGTCAGATGTCCTTTTAGAGGGGTCAAAACACTAATGTATGTTCTAAGAGTTTAATTGCATCAGTATTCAATGAGGTTATTTAAAATTGAAAATGACAGCATGAGTGGAAAACAGTATGCTTTTTGGTAAAGATGTGGTTGTTGCTGTTCAAGTGTAACAGTTATTGCCAGGCTTTTCATTACGACTGTCACCTCATTAAATGGCTTTCTTTGAGCACCACTATTCTGTTGAGACATTTTAAATGACACAACAGGAGTTTGACTTCTTCCTTTCATTGTGTTTTTTTCTATTTGGAGGGCATGAAATGAGGGGGAAAAAACATTTAATTCCAAGTTGAAAAAATAAGCAAGAAGCTTGTTGAATTCTGAATTTCAAGAGGCTAAGATAAACAACCCTAAGCGCAATATCCAACAAGGCTGCTGCGTGGGTAAAACATGGTGACAGCAATTTATCTGGACGACACACTTAAAGACAAGTATACAATATTTTACAAACTATAAGTTGCATTTTTTTTCACTAATTGACTGTTCCTTTGACTTTGTCAGTTGTGACTTGTTTATCTTCTTTTCCTCTTCATGTAACACTGATGCGTTGACTGATGCGTTATACGGACATGAACCAAGGATTAAGCCTTGCCTGCAACTATGAATAAAGCTAACTGCAAGTGTACCATTCAGGAGAATAATGTCAATGATCTTGCATGCAGCTCTTCTTGGTGTTACTGCTTTATGCCACACAATCGTCTGCCACTCTGGATTTACACCACATGCGTCTCTGTCCCGCTGCACACTTAACTGGCAAAGTGGAGCCATTCTTGATTTAGAGCAGGATTTGGTGCATCAGAAACTGCCAGATAATTTCCACGCCAAAGTAAACAGTTTCTGTGAGGCCCCCCTCAAATGCAGCTTAGGCCCCCTAAGCTGCATTTCTAAATAAATGCATTTATTTATTTCTAAATAAATGCAGCTTATACTCCAGTGCGATTTTTTTCCCTTTTTTTCTTCGTAATGCTTTCTTCCCCCCTTTTATAACTGGAAAGTGCCTCATACTCCAAAGTGACACAGTCCAGAAAATACGGTAATAGATAGATAGATACTTTACTGATCCCCAGGGGGAAATTCAAGGTCCCAGCAGCTTCAGACACAGCAAGACATTACACACAGCAGACAAAGAACAATAGATAAAAATATAGATAAAAGATAGAAAATAGATAGCAACAGATAAAAATATGAGAGCAGGTAGATGTGTGTATGTTAACAGTAATGAATATGTGCATAGGGTTAATGGACTATGCAGAGGAGTCCTCCTCTCTCCTGCCCTTCAGTGAAGCATTGTATAGTTCTATGGCCTTCGGTACAAATGACTTCCTCAGTCTGTCTGTTGAGCATGTCAGGGAGCGTAGTCTCCAGCTGATCAGGCTCTTCTGCTGCATGGTGGGACTGTGGAGTGGATGGCAGTCGTTGTCCATGATGTTGAGTAGCCTGTTCAGGGTCCTTTTGTCTGCTACTGACGAGATGCAATCCAGTTCCGTCTCCACAACAGAGCCAGCTTTCCTTATAAGCCTATCTAGTCGTCCAGCGTCCCTCTTCTTAATGCTTCCTCCCCAGCATGCCACAGCATAGAAGAGGACACTGGCAACGACAGACTGGTAGAACATCCAAAGGAGCTTGCTGCAGACATTGAACGACCTCAGCCTCCTCAGGAAGTACAGCCTGCTCTGTCCCTTCTTGTAGATGGCATTGGTGTTGGCTGACCAGTCCAGTTTATCGTCCAGGTGAACTCCAAAGTACTTACATGTGTTCACCACCTCCACCTTGACTCCGTCGATGGTGACTGGCAGCAGGGCAGACTTGGATCTCCTGAAGTCCACCACCATCTCCCTGGTCTTGGTTGTGTTGAGTCGCAGGTGGTTGAGTTTGCACCACTTCACAAAGTTCTCCACCAGGTTCCTGTATTCCTCCTCCTTCCCATCCCTGATACACCCCACAATTGCGGTGTCATCCGAGAACTTCTGCATGTGGCATGACTCCGTGTTGTATCAGAAGTCTGACGTGTACAGGGTGAACAGGACTGGAGAGAGCACTGTTCCCTGTGGCGCTCCGGTGCTGCTGATGACTGTGTCAGAGAGGCAGTCTTTCAGTCTGACGAACTGTGGCCACTCTGTCAGGTAGTCTGTAATCCAGGATACCAGGTGAGCATCCACCCCCATCTGTAGGAGCTTCTCACTCAGTCTGGATGGTTGGATGGTGTTAAAAGCACTGGAGAAGTCAAAAAACATGATTCTCACAGCACTTTTCCCCCCGTCCAGGTGAGAGTGTGTCCTATGCAAGAGGTATGAGATGGCATCGTCGACGCCCACCTTCTCCTGATATGCAAATTGTAGTGAGTCTGGTGCATGAGGCACCTGTGGCTTTAGTATCCCCAGAACCAGTCTCTCCATGGTCTTTATCAAGTGTGGTGTGAGAGCGACTGGCCTGAAGTTGTTAAGCTCACTTGAATGTGGTTTCTTGGGGACAGGGATGAGCAACTTTTTCCACAAAGAAGTGTAAAAAGCTTTCACACAGAGTATCTGAAGTCTCCATACCATTACCATGACAATCATCTACAACAAGCGTAATGGTTTTGAATAGGATAGCAGGATTGTGGCTGTTTGCTGAGATCAGTTCAGATAGATGTCTCCTTTGAGCGTCTTTTACGATCCTCTGTTAGTTGCGCCAGCATTCCTTCAGTATTTGGAGTGACACCTGTAATTTGTCCTTTTTCCATTTGCGTTCCGCTCTGCGACAGTCTCTCCTGGCAGCCCGGGTGACCTCGTTCAGCCAGGGTTCACGCTTGGATTTTGGAAATCTAAATTTAAGCGGAGCCACCAAGTCCAGAGCAGCTTTACTTGTATAGAAAGAAGCCAGTTGCTGAGTTCCTCAGTGTTGTTTCCCACAGCCTCTGGAGTGATGCAGTTTTGATTGAAGACAGAAGAAAACCGGCCAGCTGTAGTGGGGTTCAGAACGCGACAGAAACGACCTACCGCTCGTCTTTTTGCTCTAATACGGGACAATGTTATTTCAAATAGAACAGGCATATGGTCTGAAAATAATGAATCACCGATCACTAAATTAGAAATCGGTAGGCCATAAGATAAAACTTGATCCAGCGTGTGTCCATGTTCATGAGTAGCACCAGTCACAGACTGCACAAGGTTAAACGAATCAATAACATTTAGAAATGACTGAGACATAGGAGAAGTAGGGCAACAAACATGAATATTAAAATCACCAACAATAAGAACTCGGTCATATCGTGGCATAGTATCAGCCAAGAAATCAGAAAATTCATTTATAAAAGTTTTTGTTGTATTTTGGTGGCCGGTCTTGTGCGAAATTCAGTTCCCTCAGCTTGTGAAAATCTGTTCCCCCTGTGTCGGGAGCGCGCATTGCTGCCAGAGAGGCGGATCTGACGGATCTGACTATTTTCACGGCGCTTCTGATCGATTTCTCGGTAAAAACAACTCATATAATCATGTCAAGGTTGTAACATTCAGTTTAATC
>CAEFZY010000615.1:0-10407 GCA_903066815.1 Brachyrhaphis roseni
GCAGCTTTTTGTTCTGGAGTTCACCTGGCTCTCCATCCGTAGTCTAAATGGAAAACAATGCCTTCCTGAAGTGTTTGCGCCTCTTCAAGTTTTGCTTCAATGTGTTACCATGACAACCTCGACATATTTTTACGTCACAGAGTAGTATATAGTAGTAAGGTGGACGGATGTGATTTGTGGTTTTCATATTTTTAAAGGTGCGACATTCAACCAATAGTTAGTTTTATTTGCGTCCTCTTCTCTTGTACAACAGTGATGCTTCACTTTGTGTTGGTTTGTCACATAAAATCTTAATAATGCATTTACACTTTATTTATGTATTTAAAGTTTAGCAGGAGCACATGTATTATCGTAAAACACGATGTTGACTTACGTTTTCCCTCCTGCAGATATGAAACAACAAGGTTAGTTATCAGAAGACTCCACTAGCATGCTTTGCAGTCTGACGTTTATGGTGAGTACCCATCATCCTCTCTGTCAACCAAGTCTAGGTTTAAAAAATACATTTTTAGATTTAATTTTTTCAAAATTTGATTTGCCGTTTTTCTGCAATTTTTTCCCCCACTTTTTTTGTTTACAAAATGACATAAAATACCTTAAATAGATTCGACTTTTTTTTTATTTATACATTTTTATTTTTCTGTCATTATTAGGTTTTAGCTAATAGTGTGCACCCCAATATTTCACTTTTTCAAATGTCCTACAGAAAATAAAATCTTTAAAAATATATATATATATTAATTGCTAAAATTGGAGTCCCGACCGACGGTTTTAAAAGCTGCCTCGTTGCTCCTGCAGGACGTTACAGGATGAAACGTCTCAGGTCGTCCAGCAGCAGCGACAGTTCCGACAATGAGAGTGAGTCCGAGACGCCCGCTGACACAAGAACCTGCACTTCCTTTGTGGTTCTCTTCTCTGTAATCAACGCTCACTCATCCCTTTTTACTTTTAGGTCCTTCAACCTCTTTCTGCTCCTCCAATAAATATGAGAGTAAATCTGGAACCCTGGCCTCCGACCCAAAAAAACCAGCTGAAGTAAGAAACTCTAATTTAAAAACAAACAAAAAAAAACATCAGGACTCACACTAGACTTTGTCTTTCCTTTGTCTCCTCCAGGTGTTCAGAAAAGACCTGATCAGTGCCATGAAGATCCCAGATTCCCACCACGTGTCGCTGGAGGACTACTACCTGCTGGCAGACTCCTGGAAGCAGGAGTGGGAGAAGGGCGTCCAGGTGCTGGCCAGTCCGGACACCATCCCCGAGCCGTCCGTGAGGTACGCCGCGTCCTGTCTTGAGCGCTCAGCTCTCCACACGGACGGCACTGACAGGTTTTTTCTCGCTTCCCCCCTGTTCAGAATCAATGCAGAGAAGTCCAAAGAAGTGCTTTACACCCACCAGAGGAAGTACATCCAGTGTTCGGGCCAAGAGGCGACGGAACCCGGCTACGTCAACATCAAGGAGCTGGCAGAGGCCATGTGCCGCTACGACCTGGACGACATGGACCTGTACTGGCTGCACGCGCTCAACAGTGAGCTGAGTCACATGGGTAAGAAAATCTACCTGATTAAAGGTTGTCTCTTTTTGTTTATGCCCCCAGACTGCTGAGGTGGGAAATTATAAGTCATTTCTTATAATTTTTCACACTTTTTATTATTTTTAAAGTTGTTTTTGTCCAGTCATTGGCCCATCTATCTGTTGGCCCATCCACTTTGCATTTTAGATTTATGTATTTACTTCATAATAAATATTGACCACTGTGAAAATGTCCCCTTTAAATTCACATGGAGCCATTATATCTCTATTTTTTTATAATGGTCTGTAAAACGTTTGAAAAGTTTGAAATTTTCACCAAAAAAGAAAAAACGCTCAACAGCCACCTACATTAAGATGTTTGCTGATTGGAAAATAAATTAACAATATTCTCTGAATCCTCAGTAGCTTATAAATGCAGTAAAGGTTCATTTTGCATTCATCTCTTGTTTTGAATTGAGAGCAGCAGACATTTTGTGCCAACCAGATTTTCTGCTGCATAGCTTTGACATGCTAGCATAAGTTAGCTCTGTTATGCCTGTTGTGACTCAACACATCCTGTTAAATATTTCAATAAATTTGCATTTAGCTGGTGCTAATATTTTAATGTGAAGTAGTTGTGCTAACATTACCATGCTGCGGTATGACTTATAATTTGGTTTAGCATATGTTGGTGTAGTTCAAGTTTGCACAAGAACAAAAAAAAGTTATCTTTCCTTAAAACTTGTTTTGTTTTGAACGTCATAAAATTTAATGACTGGTATTTCAGCTGCTGTCGTCACAGATACAGACAGATGCAAGCGCTCATTAGCTGTAAGTGTCATTGTAAAGGGAGAGAAAATTGTACTTTGTTATGGAAAATCAATATTTGCTGCATCAATAAAATACTGCAGGTTCTAAAGTACAGTCACTCAAACGTTCCAGCACCCGAACCGATACTCGGGATCGGACAGGTTAATTCTCGATTCAGTTTAATTCTAAAGATTTGCGCTGTGCCTTTCATCGGTGTTGGTGGTTTCTATCCGTCGCTCAGGGGAGGTGCCCATCGACGAGCTGGTGATGGAGCGAGTCATGGAGGCCCTGGAGAGGCAGTGCCATGACAACATGAAGCACGCCATAGAGACGGTGGAAGGCCTGGGGATCGAGTACGACGAGGACGTGATTTGTGACGTGTGCCGCTCCCCGGACAGCGAAGAAGGGAACGACATGGTGTTCTGTGACAAGTGCAACATCTGCGTGCATCAGGTGGGGGAAAACAGACAAAAGCGCAAAAAAGGGTAATGTCCCTTTTAAAAAAAAAAAAAAAAAAACATCTTAACAAAAACATTTTGTTTTGTGTTGTTTAGATCTGCAGGGATCGTTTTCTGACAAATGATTAATCTGATAAAAATTTGGAACATTCTGCAGATTTTTCATTTCACCATTTAAGCCTTTTTTAACACAATATTAGAAATACATTAAAAGATGATAATTTTAAAATAATTTGATCTTTTTTTTGAATATGAAAAGAAAAGCTGTTGCCTAAAATGCAACAAGATCACATTCAGTTTGTGTATGCTTGATCATTTGTAGCAAAACATGCAAATGCATCTAAAAAAAACTGCCTGCTAATGTATTGATTTATGTTTTGGATTAATCAGATTAAAAGGTGTTTAAAAGGATATTTTTCTTTTTTACAGAAGCAAAAACTGCCATTTGACGGGTGTTGGGTAGAACAAAAGTACAGACAAAGAACGTTTATTGTCGTGATTGCAAAATGTATATGCTTACAAATAAAATATATGTATCAAATTTGATTTCCAAATTATTTTTTTTTCCAGTTTTTAATTGAAATTGTAATTTCAATATAGGCGTACACCCAAACTTTAAACTTATCAAAATGTCTTGTAGAAAATAACCAAGAGAAACTCAATTCCTGATTTTAATCAGTTTTTACATTTTGTCCTTAAAAAATTTACAAATATCTTTAAAAAATAACTGGCTTTTATTTTTCAATAATTTCTTCTGTGAGCCGAATTCAATGACTAAATAAACCGAAGCTTTCCAACCTGCTTGTCAAACAGGATGGTTGTTCTTCAACCCTCTGGAAACCCCAGAAACAATTTGGTGAAAAAAATATGTACATTTTCCAGAAATCTTCAAAAATGAGAATTTGACTAATCAATACATTTGATTATTCGATTTTGCTGTTCTTTCAGCACATGCCCTTTTTTTAGAGTCTTTATACCCCAGCTGATGATTAAAAGATTACTAAACTAGTTGAGTATTTCAATGATCGATTAATCACTTTTAACCCGATTAATCATTCCAACCCTAGCGTTGTTCCAGTGTTCCACCAGCTGTGCGTCACGATGATCCCATTCTAAGCCTCTGCCTCTTCCTCAGGCCTGCTACGGTATAGTCAAAGTGCCTGTGGGAAACTGGCTCTGTAGGACGTGCGTCCTCAGCATCGACCCCCAGTGCCTGCTGTGCCCCAAGAAGGGCGGCGCCATGAAGGCCACGCGCGCCGGCACCAAATGGGCTCACGTCAGCTGTGCCCTGTGGATACCGGAGGTGTGTGTGAGACCTTGCAGCAATACCCCCTGACAGCTGCACATCTGCATGTAGCAGGCGGTTTGATTAATGGCGGCTCTCGCTCCAGGTGAGCATCGCCTGTCCGGAGCGAATGGAGCCCATCACCAAAGTGTCCCACATCCCGCCCAGCCGCTGGTCGCTCATCTGCAGTCTTTGCAAACTGAAGACGGGCGCATGCATTCAGGTGAGTGTGGCCATTTCTCATTTTCTGCAAATGAGAAATGGCAGAAAACTCAAGTTTTGCTTGGAGTTCATTTTGCTCAAACATATATAAAAAGTAAAATCAGAGAAGCTGATCGTTTTAAGTGGTTTCTTAATTTTTTCCAGAGCTTCATGTGCCAGTTAATGATTAATTGATTGCTAAATTGACGATTATTTCAACAACTGACAATTACAGTTAATCATTTCAGCCCTAATCACTGCTAAACATGACATCAGCTTTGAAAACCGTCACGCTTGCGGAGCGACCCGCTAACATTTCGGCTCTGCTCTTAGTGTTCGGTGAAGAACTGCACCATCCCCTTTCACGTGACCTGCGCCTTCGAGCACAGCCTGGAGATGAAGACCATCCTGGACGAGGGCGACGAAGTCAAGTTCAAGTCGTTCTGCCTGAAGCACAGCAAGCCCGGCGACACCGGCCTCAGCCCGGGCCGCTCCAAAGCGCCCGGCGAGGCGGCCAAGGTGGGCCAGCGCGCGCAGAGGCTGCAGGAGCTGGAGGAGGAGTTCTACACGCTGATCCAGCTGGGCCAGCTGGCGCAGGAGCTGGGGCTCTCCGAGCGCTCGCTGGACTTCATCTACCAGTACTGGAAGCTGAAGAGGAAGTCCAGTTTCAACAGGCCTCTGCTGCCCCCTAAGGAGGAGGAGGAGAACCTGATTCTGCAGCCGCAGGAGGACAGCATTCACACGCGCATGCGCATGTTCATGCACTTGCGACAGGATTTGGAGCGGGTGGGTGCTTTTGGTTCCTTTTTGTTTTGTTTTTTTCTTCTTCACTTCCATTTTTACTGCAGTGAAGCAGTGCATAATGCTGAGTCAGTGTATTTTTAGCCTCAGGAGCAAAAAGAAACAATTCCCCCTGCCCAGTAGTGGTTTTAGTCACTTCTCTAACGTTGTGACATTTTACCACAACTTGACATCATTTTTATTCAACATATCTTTGGGATTTTGTTGCTTGTTTTGAGCCGCACCCATAACAAAACACGGCAGAACAGATCTGCATATCAGACATGGTTGATGTTGTTTTCCAGCTAGATAATAACTCTTTCCATGCAGTTTACTTTCTGCTGTTTAATGGTCTTCATGCCGGTTTCCATTCGTTCCTGTCTGCAGGTGAGGAATCTGTGCTACATGGTGAGCCGGCGGGAGAAGCTGAAGCTGCTGCAGAGTAAAGCTCAGGAGCAAATGTTCAACCTGCATGTCAAGGTTCTCAACCAGGAGACGTCCTCTGGTGAGAACAAGAGGCATTTCTTTATTTCTACAGTGTTGATGCATGTCCTGTCGTATCTAGGCAGAATGTCATTACTGTGGTTTTTGTGTATTTATTGTCAATAACTTAAATTTTGTTAACTTTTATTTTCTATTATTGAGTTGGTTGCTACCTAAATCCTACGTTACTGTCTTCTTTGGAGGAGGGTGTTCAGGCTTCCTAATCTGTCTGGAAAAGAAGCAAATTTAATTTCAGTATGTTTTAGAGTCATATAAGATGAGAAAATTAAAATTTTGGAAAAACCTTTGTATTTCCAGATTTTATTCTTTAATTGTATTGTTTAAATATTGTGTCTTTACTTCCATCCTTTCGTTTTTCCATGTGTTCTGTCTTCTATGTGTTTTTTCCTCGTATTTCCTAAATTTTATTTTCTGGTATCATATTTACTAAACATCATTTCCTTCCTTCGTTCCCTACTTGCTTGCTTCCTTATGTTCTACCACAATTAATTAATTTTCCTTTCATCCTTTTTTTTTTCTTTGTTTTACGTATCAGTAGAAAAATTTGGGCCAATATTAACGTTGCTGTTATGACTAATAACTGGCATTTACTGATATAATGCATATTTAAAGGGAGGTTTATTTTAAAAAATTTATCTTAAAATGAACCTAAAATATTTGGAAAATTAAATCTGGAAAAAATTGCAGTTTTAACACGGAGGAAAAAAACCTAGGAACTTCTTCTAGGGCATTATTTCAGCTCAAATATTGTTCAAAACTTGCTAACATTTCCTTAAATATAATTTTTCATGACGGCATAAATATGGACGATGGATGATTCTGTCACTTTTCAACCAGTTTTACTGAAATACCTTCAGCCTTCCTGGTATCTGCTGAGAATTTCGCTCCCCGTTTAGCAACCTGAACGAACTCCCGACATCGCTCTGTCAGAAACACGGCTTCCTTATGCCGTCGCCCAACTTGTTGGGTCAGGTTTCATACTGTCTCGTTTCCATTCCCAGTCTAAACCATGTTTTCCTGTTTTACCGCCTGCAGATCTTCCTGCTTCTCTCCCGGTGGAGAACATGCTATTCCGGTCTCCTCCGAGGATCACCCTGAAACTGAAGATGCCCAAAGGTTCCGGTCTGGGAAACGGAAACCGCAGCTCCAAGCCAGGCAACGGGCCGCTGTGCCCGGACAACAGCGGGAATGTCAACGAACACGCCGCGCAGGGGCTCGGCCAGGGGAAGCCCCAGCTGCACGCCCGCAAAGATGACCGACCCAACGGTCGCTTGTTGTCCTCCGGCGGCGGGCCGCTGGCCGGCAAGCCTGCCGGCAAACATTTGGCCTTACACATTGTGCACCACGCTCACTCTTCCAACAGCAACGGCAAACTGGACCAGGACCGAGCGTGCGCGGTGAAGTGCAACGGCGTCCTGGACAAGGCGGCGGCTCAGAAGGACGGCTCCTGCCAGACGCAAGGCACCCGGGACGTTTCCAAGGAGGACCTGGACAAGAGCAGCTTCTGTAAGTCTGCCATGGAGCGTTTTGGCAGATCCTTCAAGGAGGCGACCATCAACTTGGTGCGGACGACGGAGGACCTGCGGGTCTCGGACAAACTGTCCCGAAAGAGCGCCGCCAAGGAGAAACAGTGGGCCAAACCCGTACTAGAACACAAAGCCAAAAACAGACGGTCGCACCAGGACAGCGACGGGTACTGCCCCGACCTGGAGCTGAGCGACTCCGAACCAGAGGCCAAAGGTCGACTTGGTCAGCAGGTGGGGCTGCCGCAGCCAAACACCCAGCGAAAGGGGAAGCACTCGGCGGGGTCCAGACACGAAGTGACGAGGTGACGCCGTCGGCGGACGCTTCCAACTCCTCTCATCAGGGACCAAGCCACGGCGCCGACGGTGCTGGAACCACGGGACGCAGCGTGTCGGGTTCAGGACCATACATGCAGTTTGAAACGGCTAAGATCAGCTCATCTGAGAGAGATTTGTACAACCAACTGCAAACTTTTTTTAAAAATGTGTTTTACATTTGTGCAGTAGGGTTTTATTTTTATGTTTTTGTTTTCCACATCAGCTGCCTTTTCTGAAAACGAATGCTCCACACTCGACTGGGTTATAGTTTGTTTCCGGTGAGTAAACACTACATGTGTGTCTCAAAATGGGACGAAACGCGTCTTTATTTTATTCGATTTTTTTTACGTCGCGCCGACATCCCAAGTATCCTTCAATAATGAAAGCAGTGGCAGCAAAGTATTATGAGGCGGCGGTCAGACCGCCTCGTTTCCTGGGGTCAGACGGGTCACGTGAGCAACTTTCGTCGTCAGAGTTGAAATGTGAAAACGAGCTGTGAAACAGCCATCTTTACTGTTCTACGTTCTCCTGTTTCAGTAATAAACATGGCTTCAAACCTGCTGGGTTATTTTCTTTACATAAAGGTCAAATCTAAAGTTTTTACTAATTAAAAAAAAAAAGAAACATACCCCACTCAGAAGCATCACCAAACCGAGTGGATACCCATTTAAAAGGAGCACAGAAGTGGGTTTTTACAAATCTGTGCCCTGATACTCATCCTGGTCAGTGATTCACTTCAGGTTCCTGAATCGATCACTAGAGGGCAGCGTTGTCAAATCTAAAGATTTAAACCAGAGATTCATGGTTTTCTGATCTGCCTTGAAGATGTAGTCAGAATATCAGCTGTAGGAACAAGAGAAAATGAACTGGTTACCTTTTGACTCAAGCAAAGACAGAACCAGAACACTTTGAAGACCAAACCCAGAGGGATTTTACTCACAATGTTCCCATTTTACTATCTCATGGTCGAGGCTGCTTCCTTCCCCTCTCTTGTTGGGGTTGGTGCTGCTTCAGGGTTTATCGACCTGCTGAAGGAACTCAGAGCAAACCAAATACAACAACAGACAGATCAATTTTCACCTGGGAAAAAAACCCTATTCTAGCACAAAGCTGGAGCTGAATTAGTTTGTTCTGCTTGATGCATCTCTAGAGGAAATATTTATTTATGCATATGTTCATGAATGTTGCCTGAAAGTACAACAGAAATCACCTAACTATCAACTTCAGTCTAGAAAATTGACACATGGCTTCTAACAAAAATGACAAGTAAAATAATCTATTGGGTACAAAAAAAAATCAATGAAATTAATCCATTAACTTGAAACATTAGTAAAAATATGCATTTATTAAATTTTTGTTTAAAAATATTTCGATATTTAAAAAAAAAGTGTCTTCAGTTAGAGGTGTCAAATTTGCTGTAATACTGAATGCTACAGGAGACATTTAAAGCTAACAGCCATTAGCATCTACAACTAACTGAAGAATCTTGAGCCGTCTGAGTTACAGCAACACTTTGGGATTAATGCAGAGTTTTTGAATTTGAATTTAGGCAAAGTTATTGCAGAAGGTCCAAAGAGTCACTTGAGGAGCCAGCAGACCCGATTCTGGTCAAAAGGTCCAGCATCTTTCCAAGTCTGGTTAAAAATAAAAAAAGCACAAAAGAATAATATGATTTTTACAGTATTTTTTTTTTTTATGTAAAAGTTCTAACCAATCACTCCATCCTTTTCAAAGTATAATTTTGTGGCCGTCACTATGACCTCTGACCTCTGTGTTTGGCTCCCCACCTCCACCGTCTTGAGGAGGAAAGCGGCTCCTGTAGTGTGTGTGTGTGGGTGTGTGTGTGCGTGGCTCCGCTGCAGAGACGCAGACCATTTAAATCTGAGGGCTCCTTTAAGAGAACTGCCTCTCCGTATCTGCTGATCCGTCAGCGGCTGCATCTTCCTGCTGCTGTCCGTCCCGTGTATGGCAAGCCGTTTTAACATAAATTCAGTTTTGCCGCCCTTACATTCGAGATATCTGAAATTGTATTATGACTAGACGTTTTAGCGATTTAAGATATCTATAATTATATTTTGACTAGACAAAATACCTATTTGAGATATCTCTAATTACATTCTGACTAGTCGAAATGACGTCAGATTTACCATTGAGTTGTATGGAGACTTCAATTCAAGATATCTTCAATGAATTACTGACTATCTGAAATACACATTTCAGATATCTACAATTAAATTATGACTAGTCAAAAAGTAAATTCAAGATATCTCGATTTTAGTTTTGCCTAGTCATAATTCTAATTAAAGATATCTCTAATGAGTCCATAATTCAAGATATCTTAAATGCATTTTTGGATAGGAGAAATGTAGTTTTGACTAGTGGAAATTAAATTATAGATATCTTAAAAGCAAATAATGTCTAGACAAAATTAAATTAAAGATATCTTGAATTATAATTTCGACTAGTCAAAATTCCTTTTAAGATATCTCTAAATGAATTTGAGATATCTTGAATTATTCAACTTTTCTATTTAAGATATCTTAAATTAACATTCCGACTAGTCAAAATGACATTACAGATATCTTGAATTAGCATTCTGACTAGTCAAAACGTCACTGATTTACGTGGCAATTTGAAAGTTTAATAAAACAATGAAAAATAGAAAAAACGAAAAAAGATGTTTGACAATGCACAACGTTCATGTTGAAAATGGATTGACAATAGCAATTTTAGCTTTTCAAAGCTGTTTTTAAGTCCATTCGGTTCGTCGGAAATTAATAAACAGAATTATTTTTGCAGATATCATTAGCAGTCTTATAGTTTATGAAGTTTTGCGATCTCCGCATTTCCAACATTGCCGAGCTCTTTCTAATTTGTGGCATTTACTGACAATTTTGTGCAGGAAACATAAAATTCTGCAGGCAACTGTTTGGACAGCCCAAAGGGGCTTCCACGTCATTCTTAATTCAGATATCTAAAATTGTAATTTTGACTAGTCATAATTAAGTTCAAGATA